>BCLG01002000.1:0-22420 GCA_001602295.1 Zoysia matrella
AACCTGTGAACCTATTTAGTTCAAAAATATGAACTAGTTTCTTAAAAGCGGATGAGATTTTGAAAAGTTAGTTTATTTTGTTGAACTAAAGAGGTTTGGAGGGTAATCTAATTAGTTTTAGTTTTCACCCCTACAGCGTTCAGCTGCACACCTGTTTCTGGTTGTAGTTGACAACTCCCTGTATCTATCAGGCCATGTTCTTAACCTGCCATCCTTTTCCTTCATGAGACACAGCCTGGATCAGGCAATTTCTTCAGCTCTTATTCCCGTTTATCTTCCATATTTCCCATTTTGCTTCTGATATTTACAGTTGTTTTTCCTTGTATCCAAGGTATGCTTTTATGGTATATATTTCTCCACCATAATGATATTCTCAGGGAATCAGTGATCTTGCATGCGTTCTAGTTGTTCGTGTATCGTTTTGGGCTCACTGGTGTGTGTATTCTGGTTCTATTTGGTAGAAAGAACCTATCAACTTGAGTCGCTTGCGCCCGCGCCCAGAAAGTGTATTGAACTTTGAAACACGTCATATTGGTATACTGGTTCCATTTGCAAGGCTCTATAGTGTGTTGAAACTTGAAACTCAGGTCGTGTTCATGACTCGCTTTGGAACCCCTTAATGCCAACTGCCCGGTTGATTTGAGTTGTTTGATTCTTATTCTTTTTGGCCCTGTTTCTACTTGAACCAAACCATGCAAATCTCTGCATGCAGTGGTGCGAAACTCCACTCTATAAGGTCACTGGTCACGTACCTTTCAGAAGGAATGTCATCCAGGATAGCATCGAGTAAGTGGCCTCTTATGCTCTCCCTGGGTTCTTCACAATAGGATTCTTTCTCCCTCTCCCTTGCACGGTTGTCTGCTGCGATTCAATGGATGGTGGCCTGTCCTATTCCGCCATGTTCACGGGGCATGGGATTCAGTTGGCTTGCTCGCTCTCGGATCCGTTTTCTCTAAATTACCGCAGGGAGGCATTGTTCACGAGTTTGGAACAGTGTTCAATGCAAAATACAGTAACGGTTCTGTGCGGCTACAGTAAAAAAGTACTTTTTTCATCTCGAAATTATAAATCATTGTAGACTCTACAACTTTTCTTAAATTATATAAATTATTCTTACTTTTTAATACATTTATCTTTTTAATATTTCTCCATATTTATCTCTCTTATGTTTGTTTTCAGTACATCTCATTTTTTTAATTTTTTTAATTTTTGTGGCAATCTCCAAAACGAATTATAAATAGAGGCGTAAAGAGTATTGTTCACTTGTGAATCACTGTTCATTTTTAACTATAGCATCAAATTTGAGACGTTCATTTTAGATCCGACAGTTTAACTAGTACCAACTTCTCACTACAGTAATTTCTCTTAATTCTGACCTTCTACTGGAGAGGATTTCGATCCCACGCCCTCCAGTTATCCGCCATCGGTACCTGCTGCAGCAGATGCTTGCCATGTTGCAATCACACTAATGTTTACGTAGCCTTTTTTATTGGTTTGCAGTTCGGGCTGATGCTCCCCATAGCCTTAGCCTTTAGACACGTCTTCAACGTTCGATTGCCTAGTTGTTTATACGGGCAGAGAGGTGAATACGAAGTTTGGGTCCAACAGTGGAGTACAGAGGGAAAGAGATGAATACGAAGTTTGGGTCGAACAGTGGAGTACAGAGGGAAAGATAGGGGAAAAGGGTGGGCTTAAAAGGACTGTAAAGAGAGAAATGGTGCTGGATTTCTCTACAGTCGGCAGGCAGGCACCAGATCCAGATGGGGCATCTCGTGATCGATCCAGTCTTCCACTGGTGTGGTCCGAGGCCGCATCGGGAGGATGCTGTGCTAACCAGGCTGAGTTTTGAAGAAGGCTCTGGTGAACAGTAGCCCATACTACTCTCCCCCAATCTACAGTGCGGCACGCATATTTTCGGTGGCTGTTCGGAGGGCACGACAAATTCGATCCGAGTCATAATAGCAGCACTCGGTACTCGGTAGATCCCTCCTCTCTCCTCCAATCCAAAATGGAAAAACCGGAGTGTGTAGTCTGGGCTAAAAGCGACGGCGTCGTGGTCCAGACTCAGAGCGATGCCCGTCACGATCGCTGCTAGATGCATGTGGAATTGGCTGCGCGCAAATAAATTTCTGGTCAAAGAAGGTTTCGTGGCCACGAACGACAGAGGCGCCGGAGGCGGACGGGTGCTAATTGCTGAAGCAAGGTGCGTTTTCGTGCAGTCACGGTGGCTTAACGTAACAGGCCGCCTGGAATCAAACCATTACTATAGCACAGTTGGCAAGCGCCGCAGCTGTCACGGCGTTTCCGAAGGAGCACACTCCCCCCGGGCCACTCCACGCCGCCATGCGTTCCCAGATCAGAAACCCGTGCGGTCGCCAGTCGCCACAAGGCCAACCGGGTCCGCCGAGACTGAAGCTGAAGTGGAGACGGTGTGATACTGGCTCCGCGAAAGCGGCCACCCGCTACCTGCCGCTCTTGGCGCCCGCGGTGCCTGGCCGGCCCCGGCACTGGGGATTCCGTCGCGCGAGAAGTAGTAGGCTAGTAGCAGGCTAGCAGCTCGTATCGGCTCGGTACGTGGTCGCGCGCGCGCGGCCGGCGCCAGCCCGTGTCCTATTCCGCCGCGCGACGCGCCACTGCCACTGGTCGCGCTGGCCTGCCGTGCGGGAGCGGCTTAAGTGCTCAACACGCGCGCCGGGTGCCAGTATTTTTTTTTTTTGGAAACCGGTGCCAGTATTTTTGGCGAGAAGAACCGAGGTGTTTGGGACGCCGCGGTGGACCCGTGCTCCACGCACGACGGCACGGGGAATCGAAGAAATTCATCAGGAGGTTGGCTGGCGCCTGGCGGTCGTGCGGGCATCGAAGGGTACGCTGGTATCTTGGGTGTGCGCTTCGAATGCAGCAGTCTCTTCCGAGATAAAAAGCTTATGCGTGAATAAACAGAGCAGGAATACTTCCGGGATTCTCTGAGATGTTCGGTGTCTTATTACTATTACCACAGCATCTCACAATAAGCGTCCGTCGTTGGAGCTCAACCCACTGATACACAAACCTTATCATGCTTTTGTTGCGAAACGTGGCCAACAGCATCATTTTCTTACGATTCCGCCTGTTTTAGTGGCACGCTATTGGCGTGTGCCTGCTTCACCGACTGAAAGCTGTTGGTGGAGAACAGTCAAATCCTGCCATTTCTTGCAGCCGTTAAACCTGGAATTGGATGCGCGCTTTCCTTTATTTTTTAGGTCTCCCTGTTCCAGTGCCCCATTGCGCAGCTAAATTTGGATGATGAATACGATTCCGTTTCCGCAATCTTTCATCCCTTGACTTCGTCTAGGTGACGCGAGAAACCAGCGAATTTCAAATATTATTGGTACAAGTGAAACGGTCCAAATTAAGCAAGACCATGTCTCGCCAGTACCAGTGCAGCATCATCTGAGAGTGCACTCTCTGTTCGCAGCGCCAAGCCGCCGACCAGGGGCAGAGAATTCTGCAATTGCCGAGCCCAAGAAAGGTCCGAGGCCGAGGACATGACTGACAGACGGCCGAAGGAATAATTGGGTGGCCCACTGGGCAGGTGGAGTCAATAGTTCAGCTCGTCCTCGTCAATGCATCTATCTAGCCTTTCTCACGCCCACGAGCATCTTTCGCGTGCCGCGAGTCCGCGACCGAAACGAGCGATGAGTGACCCGGCAGCGAAATGCTCAAGTGCTTCTCCCGTGCGGCGCCCGAAAAATCCACGGCAGCTTCAGCGGCAAGCCGGCCCGTGAGACCTTTCTCCGTTCCAAGTTTCAACGGAGAAAGTTGTGCGGTCTTCCCTCCCTTTCGCTTTCCACGGCATCTTGCCGCTAAATTATACGGAGTACTACTCCATATATGCTTCTTACTGCAGTGCCATGAACCACACATTTTGCAAGTTGACGTACAGTTCCAGTATAACGAACCAATTAGAAGCCTACAAATGTTCGTGCATGCGTAAGGTATGATGTTTAGAAGAAACAAAACGGGGCAGAATTAGTTCCTTAACTAAGAAATGAGAAGTCGGTAACTTTTGTTATTCTGACAGCGGTTATTTATGTAAGAAATTTATTTCTTTCTCTAAAAAAAATATCATGGTTACTGAATACTTCTTTTATTTTTAAATTGATGTCACCGTTTGCTGATCTTTTGTCTTACTTAAAAAATTAATTTAAATGTAAAAAGTTTTAACTTATAATTTAAATAACTTTAATAATAAATTAAATTATAACAAAATATATGATATTTATTAAATTTTTTTAATAATACGAAAAGTTAAAATTAAAGTTAAAAGTAAAAATGACAATAATTAAAGAAGAGAGGGTATGTCACCCATGCAGTCTAAGCTTCCCCACCACCACACGACCCAACACACCCGAGCAAAAAGAAACGGAAAAAGACAAAGAAAACCAGAAGAAAAAAAAAGAAAACAAGAGCGAGAAAAGCAACAGATTTTGGAGAGAGAAAGTCCCACTCACACCATCAGCAATGCACCTGTAACTCCCCTCCCCATTTCCGCCTCGATCTCTTCTTCTTAACCTCCCCACCCCCTCCCTCCACTCGAATCTTCCTCTCCATTCTCCTCATCTTCTTCTCCTCGACCACCATCACCTCACCAGCATCGAATCCCAGCAGGACGGTCCAATGGAGGTTTCCACCAAGCAGTTTCTCCCCATGCCTCAGCAGGACCCCTACTCGCCTTCGTCTTCCACCTCCTCCTCCTCGTCCTCCACCTCCCCGTCTCACCCACAACACCACCGCGCCCAGCAACCCCACAACCTGCCGCCGTCCCCGCGGCCGGTTCCGCGGACCATCGACACCACGCCGTTCCCCACCACCTTCGTCCAGGCCGACACGTCGTCCTTCAAGCAGGTCGTGCAGATGCTCACGGGAGCCGAACCGGCGCAGTCCGCGGCCAAGACCGACGCGGCAACGACAACGACGACGCCGATGGCAGCGACAGCCGGCCAGGCGGCGGGCGGTCCCTGCCGTCCCAAGAAGCCGTCGTTCAAGCTGTACGAGAGGCGGAGCAGCATGAAGAACCTCAAGATGATCGCGCCGCTGGCGATGGGCCCGCCGCCGTCGCCGCGGAGGGCAGCGCCCGAGATCCTGTCGCCGAGCGTGCTCGACTTCCCGTCGCTCAGGCTGAACAGCCCCGTGACACCGCTCACGGGGGACCCCTTCAACCGTTCGCCGGCGTCGACGTCCTCAGAGCAGGCCGAGAGCGCGGCCATCGCCGAGAGAGGGTTCTTCCTCCACCCGTCACCGAGGAGCACCGAGCCGCCGCGCCTGCTCCCGCTCTTCCCCGTCACCTCGCCCAGGATGGCGGCGCCGTCGTCAGAGTGAAGAGCCGAGCGAGATCCCATTCGCCTGCTGCTACCAAGCTCAGTAACGTGAAAATACCACTGGTACCACTGCAGCCACTACTGAAACACTCGCCGCGCCGTACTGCTCCATCTTCATCTAGTTTTGTACTAAGGTGTTTTGCTGTTGTTCTTGATCGCTACCGCCGCCGCTGCTTTAATTTTTGCTCCCTTCTTCCTGAAAGGACGAAGAAGCGAGTTTCTCTTGCTTTATTTTGAGCGATCGATCGTACTTTACGATCCGAGCCCGGCCCTCGGGCTCGACTGATTTCCTGAGTTCGCTCGCGGAAATGAAACGATGGATCAATCAATCAATCGGTGGATGGATGGATTATTAATTAATCAATGAAGCTTAATTTGCGAGAGGTCGCCAGCTGCTTTCCTAATTCCGACCGGTTCTCTGATGTCAATTCTGCTTGCCATTTTCCTCCGTTTCCCTGTTTGGTTTGATTCCTCGCGATCCCGGGCCGCTGTTGATGCGTCAGTGCTCATAAATACGGCGTTTTTGTAATTTTGCCGGCGCATGCAAAATCCAATAATAATTCTGGTCAAAATCGGGTGTACCGGTAACTCTTGCAGTACAAGCTCATCACATCTGACGATACTGCAAGCAGATACGACAACGGCGGTGTGGAGCCTCTCTCTCCTTTCCTCCGTCCTGCAAAAGCCCTGACGATTCCTGCCTCTGTCAGTCATGCATTTCCGTGAAGTTCTCCGGCAGATTGACTCGTGCAGGTCAGGTCGGAGTAGACATGGATCGTCGCTGCGCGCCAGAGCAGAGCAGCGACTGCGTCGGAGGCGGGCCACACCGCATGGGCTCTTCCTCCTCCTCAAGGACCTCAACGGTGCCTGCCTCTCTCCGATGGTTGTTGGTCCAACAATTAGCAGTCCAGCTCAGACGAGCGATTTGAGTGAGATCGCAGAATACTCGGTCTCACGTCCGCTGTTGCGAGCACTGTTGAGGTGGAGTCGCCGTGAAGACGGCCTGGTGGCATGGGGCCGGCGCGGTGCCCACTTGGTGCACATCAGATGCAGACCAGTTGTCAGCAGCCGTGGGACGGAAGCGAGGCCCGGCACGCACTTGCCGTTGCCGATCGTGCGCATTCTCCTCCCAATCGCCGGACCCGCCCTCCCGTCCACCGCTTTCGTGTGCCGGTGGTGCCGCGGCTCGTGAACTCGGCCGTGGCCACGGGCGTTGGCACGGGAGCACGGCCGGATGCGCGGTCTCGAGCACCCGTGGGGTCGCGCGCATCAGTTCAGTTGGCCTGGCAGGCGGAGGACCCGTTCAGCCGCGCGCGCCCGTCGCCGTCAGCCGGTGGGGTGTGGGCGTGTGGCTCAGATTCGCGCGAAGACTAGTCTGTCTCTCTTGCCGAGCGCGATCGCGTGCGAGTGCGCGTGCGAGTGCTCCGTCTCGACGTGCCATCCTTTTGCTACACGACCTGACTGTTCAGTTGTTACGGAGTTCACTGGAGAAGCGGCGGCGGTTTAGCAGGATGGCAAGGTGAGAGATGCTTTTGTTTGCGGCTCGCTCCCACTCCCAGGGTGAAAAAGAGCTGGCGGCTTTTGTTGGACCGGGCTGCCTCGCACCGGTCTGGTCTCTTCCCACATCCACACTCCACCGTATTTGCACGTCGCATGATTGATCGGACTAGCTAGTGGAGTAGAATGCCGCAACATACTAAAACAGGCCAGCTTTGGAAAAAGAAAAGATGAAAAAAACTGAAGCGGAATAGTGCGGTAGTACAGTACTGAGCTTGCCTTCTCCCTGTAGGCTTACAGCGCAACTCGTTTACGGTCAGGTACTGACCTCAAAGTAGGATCTACTGAGGAAAAATCGCCGCGTACGTACAATGTCGAAGACTCCTAGTCCACTATACATTGTCCAATCAAAGTCAGTCAAACTTTGAGAAAAGCTTTGATCGTGTTTTGCGAGTGAGCGAGACGTCTAGCCACTCCAGAGGCGACACATGTCACTCATTTTTGCCGATAAATAGTGATCGACTCCCCGGCCACAACTTTACCGAGGATCAACGATCCTGCGGCAGAGGAACCCAAAAAAAAAAAAAAAAACGATCCTGCGGCAGCAGCCTCGCCGCACTTTCTCCTCAACAGGGCCGCGACACGGAGACTCATCTTTTTCTTTGGTGGCCAAGTTAGTCAAACCCAACCGGTCACATAATCGGAGGACGATGGAGCAGCGTGAAGGTTCCGTAACCCGGTCGTCTTTGTTGCGGTGCAGCTCATCTGCGCCTTTCAATTAATTTGTTGACTTGTTTGCACACCCTAATAATCACCGCCAGTCATGCCGGCTCCGTCAAGCTCTGTGATTTCGGATAAACAAACAGCAGTGTCACTTGTTTGCACACCCTAATAATCACCGCCAGTCATGCCGGCTCCGTCAAGCTCTGTGATTTCGGATAAACAAACAGCAGTGTCACTTGTTTGCACACCCTAATAATCACCGCCAGTCATGCCGGCTCCGTCAAGCTCTGTGATTTCGGATAAACAAACAGCAGTGTCACTGGGCTCGCGGCATATTGGTAACTGTGATTAGACTATCTAGATTTGAGGCGTAGGCTCGTTCCTTCATATTTCAAAGCTATCTTGTTTCCATTAACCACGATCTCTAGGATGTCAGCGCTTCTTTTCTGCGTGCTCCCCCCTCATGTTACTGTACATAAACTAATCCGGATCTCATGTGATGTCGCTGAGGCGGTTTAATTGAAGTTAGGACCTTCAGCGGCTGGCGCCATGTGGTGCCGTTAAACCCCACAAAAGCCGTGTCAAGTTCAAAAATAGCGTACGGTCCTCATGGAGCAAGACGTGGATCACATGAGAAGGCCGGCTTTGCTTTTGCCGCAAAATTAATGTATCAAAAGTAACCTTTTCCCTTCCCTAAAATTCGGTGAACAGGAAAAATCCGAGCGAGGTCAAGTGAGAAAGGTCAGTGGAGCTATGCATTGGCATTAATTTCTCCAGCTTAAGCACGCCATAAAGGAGAGATTATGGCGAAGGACACGTCTATTGGAAACTGTAAACCAGAAACACATACGATCCCTCAAATCCCTACGGAAACGGACGAGCCGGTCCTGCCTAAACAGCACCACATGAAAAAGTGTCAGCTCCACATGAATAACGTGAGCAGTTCACATTAACGATGGTCCTAAACAACCAGAGAAAATAGTCAGTGTGAAACGGAAAATGGGTTCAGTCGAAGTGTCAGCAAAGGCTGCACTCTATGCGCAGCACAAGTTTGATGAGGCCAGCTTCAGGCGCCGGCGGCGGGCAGCTGGTAGCTCTGCGGCTTTGTCCCGATCGGCGGACCACAACCGACGCGGGCACGGCCGACGCCGGGTAAAGCCTCGTTCCCCTGAGGTTCCGCGGAAGACGCCACGCCGGCGTCGTCGGAGTCGGCATGCCGCGCGAGAGCGTGCGGGCATGGACCCAAACGTTGCAGTTAGCCAGTCGGGACGGGGAGCACGGAACCGCCTACCACGGCGCGCGGCCGGCCGAAAGCCGGAGGCCCTTGTGTCGGCGTCTGACCAGGTTTTTTTGAGCAAATGGTGGCAGGTGTTCTGTCATTTTATTTGGATAGTTAAGAGTTTTATGCACAAGAGGTGTAACAAAAATAAATGAAAATTACAAGGAAATCAGAGTCGTTGCTCCAAGCGACACGCCAGTTCTGCACATCATGAAGAATGAGAGCTTGTAACTGGTTGACATTGAATGCTTTGTTCTCGAAGACTCGACGGCAACATTCTTTTCAAATATTCCACATCGTGTATATAATTTTGCAACCACGCTCGGTAGCTTCCTGTGTATCTGGACTGCCCATCATGTGGACGTGTAGTGCTTCTGGCGTATCGTTGTGGTTTCAGCTTAGGACGACGGCGCTTCCACGCCAATTGTTCCCGGATCCTGATGGAATCAACATTTAATTGGTCATCTGATAATGTACTCCTTCGTCTGAACTGCAGATTTTGTAGGCACGCGATTGATCCTAACCGTGTCCATTGAGTAGACGGCGGCGGCGACATGTTACTGCATGGCAAATGTGACGCCGAAATGTGTGATGGACACAGCTTGCCTGCAAGCCAAATCTTTTGCTGATCGAGTGATGCTTCGTTGACTCTTATTTTGTTTTACAAAATCATATCGCCAATGCAAAAAATCACAAAACAGAATAATAAAGTGGAAAAGGGCAATGCTCCTGTTTCTAAAAAAGAAAAATCATAAACTGATCAAATCGAGAACTGCATCCAATAAAAAAATTTACCAACGTGTGCGTGTGAATGTGTGATGCATATATCCCACCTTCCAAAATATTTACTCATGATGCAATGAACTGACAATATTTAGAAACATCACAGTAACATCCAGAAGAGTAGTTGAGCATGGAAACTACTACAAAATCCAACGCCGTTGTTTCTCACTACGATTAGTTCAAAGAACGGCAAAGTCCGTCCTTTCCGGTCGGGCCATGGCTTCGTAACATACTCACTTCAGTACTATTCTTGACGTTTTGGATATGTTTTAAACCAAATATTGGAAATATAAATTACAAATAATTTTAAAGTGGTTAAGTTTAAAAATGTGAAAATAATATGAATAGATTTGTTTTTAAGAAATCTTTCATAAAAGTGTATATATATGCCACTTTTAAATAAAAGCTTATGAAAAAATAGAACTGAAAGTTGTAGTCTCGAATCCTCCGGACTGGTCAAATCTTGGATGGGGATAAGGAGGCAATGCAAGCTTCCTACTGGTCAGAAAGCTAACAGGACGGACAAGCAAAAGCAAAGCGCTTGGCTTGAGTGTTTTTCAAGTATGGCGAGCGTAGAATCCAAGGAAACCTTACTCATATTTTAGAGCCCTAGTGAATTTTGTCGCAACTGATTTGTCCTCCAAATGGCACATCAAAGCATGGACTGCTAAAGAACAAGTAGAACATCATCAGGAAAACACCCAGCTGGTGGTTCGGTGCATGCAGACTGGAGATTGACAGTGCGGAGACCAGGTGACTAATCTACATTATCTTCAAGCCAGAAAGCACGGCATCACGCCGGCCCAAAGTAAAGCTGGATTTGAAAGCCGCCTAACCAGCATCATTCTGTTTCGGAAAGGTGCAGCTCACTCGCACCTGTTCCACTGATTCAACTCACTAACAACATTTCAAGCAAGAAATTTGGGACTGACCCACTTTAAAGTGATCACTGCAACTAATATTCCTCGTCTAAACACCAAGGCAATCAATAAACAATCCCGAGTACTGAGGATGAGGCAATCAGACCCAACAGTGTTAGGAAATTTAGGAACTGGTAATTACCTGCCAAATGAAGTTGTATACACGTCACTAAACAGTCCAGATTAGTAAACCAGCCTGCTCCACCATTCAAGATATCAGATGACTGTCAACAAACTCATAAGAATATAAGATCCGACGTTCTTTTGGTTTCCTTTGGTAGAAAAATCACGAGGTGGCAATTATCTTTGAGTTTTACTGCTCCTCATCTTATAGATTGAAATGTTTCAGTTTTCCGGGGAAAAAAAGCCTAGTCTAACAGGCCGGAAGGTGCATCTTCCGGGTTCGTATCATCTGCAGTGGTTCAGTCCATGCAGAGAAAAATATCCTCTACATTAGGTGAAATCTCAACCATTTAAATCTAAATCAAAGGTCTCTATTATTTCTAACTTTTCAAATAAAAATATCACAAGGGCCCACCGCCCACCGCCCTTTCTTCCTCCTCGCGACGGAGCCTCCCGTAATCCTCTCTCTTCATCTTATTTTTATCGAGGCAAAAGCTATCCAATCTCGAGCCTCTCGTCAAGGCCATTGCGTATTGCTCGCCGGAGCCTTGGGCACTGCTTGCAGCCACACAGCACAGACCTGCTCGTGAGCTGATAAGACGGTCCTGCTAGGTGCTAGCCGATTTGGCTGAGCCCATTCCTCAAAGTCCTGATAAGAGATGCGCGGACTCCGACGAGCACGCAGGGAAGCTGAGGACCACGCTAGCGGACTTGGTCGTGGACTCCGGCGAGCACGTGGGCAAGCTGAGCTATGGCCATGTCTAGCGGACTTGGTCGCAGTCCTCGTGGAGACGTGGACTCCAGCGAGTACATGGCCAATCGTGACTGCAGCCTCCGGCAAGTGGAAAGCACCAGCTTGCGGCCTCTGAAGCTCGCGACTCGCGAGCGAGCTTGGCCATTGTCTGAATGAGCTTCTAACGCTTGCCTTGATGAAATAGATGAATGAGAGAGAGAGAGAGATGGAAGCTCCGTCGCGAGGAGGAAGAAAGAGCAGTGGGCCTTGTGATTTTTTTATTTGAAAAGTTGGAAATAGTAGATCCTTGATTTAGATCTAGACGGTTTATATTTCATCTAATGCAAAGAATATCTCTCTGCATGGACTGAACCACTGCAGATGATACGAACCCTGTGTGTGCGCGCGCAATTCGCCGCCACTCTAGGTAGTGATGGGCTGCGGTCTCGGCCTTTTGGGCCTGAATGCTCAAGACTGAAGCCATATGTCTCGACTCTGCGCTTCATTTCCGGTGAAACATAACCGGGCTGACCTCCAGGATCCCACTGGTCAGTCATCACTCCGATGCGCTCGCCGCGGCGATGACCTCGCTCCTCCGCCGCCTCCTGCTTGGCGCACCAACTCCTGCCCCTGCTTCCTTCTCCGGCCACCTCCCTTTCTCCACCAGGTCTGGCCGTACTCCCCATCGCTTCCGCCGCAACCGTCGCGGCCGCAATCCCCCGCCGCCGTCGGCCGAAGCCGTCTCCGCGGCCATCGACACCCTCCCCTCCCGCCTCACCCCGCCCGTCCTTGCCTCCTCGCTCGCCTCCACCTCCGACGCTCGCCTCCTCCTCCCGCTCCTCGATCACTCCCTCCGCCTCCCCACCTTCCGCCCCGATCCCGCCCCGTTTCTCGTCGCCATCAAGCGCCTCGCCGCTGCGGACCTCTACGCCGACTTCGACCGTGCCTGCTCGCTCGTCTTCTCCCTCTTACCCTCGCTTCCCTCCCCCGGGCCCCTCCTCCGCGCTGCGCTCTACTTCTACTGCCAGTTCGGGAGGCTCGGCAAGGCCTTCCACGTCTACACCCTCATGCGCGCCTCAGCTGACCTCGCCGCGCGCCCGTCTACCGACACCTACCACACGCTCTTCACCGCGCTGCTGTCGCGCGGCCGCGGCGACACCATGGTCCACTACATGTACATGGACAACGTGTCGGCCCTGTTCAGGCAGATGCTCGAGGAGGGGATCGCGCCGGACACGCGCGCTCTCAACGTGCTCGTCAGGGGCTACGCGCAGTCGCTGCACCTCAACGACGCGCTGCGCGTTTTCCACCAGATGCAGCCCCTGTACGGGTGCGAGCCCGACGCGTTGACGTACAGCTACCTGGTGCACGGGCTCAGCGCGCAGGGCCGCACCAGGAACGCGCGGGAGCTGTTCGACGAAATGCGCGGTAAGGGGCTCCTGCCGACGGAGCCGGCATGCAACGCTTTCGTCAGTGCGCTGGCCGTGGCAGGGGAGGTGGACGAGGCGAAGGGGATAATGTGGGAGATGGCCAGGGCCGGCCGGGTGGTGGACGACATTACAAGGCGGGCAGTGGTGGAGGAGCTGGCGAGGGCGGGGAAGAAGGAAGATGCTGACAGAGTGGTACGGGAACTGGAGGATAAGGGCATTGTTAGTTCTCGCGAGGGGCAAGCGCTAATTTCTTCAATACATGACGATCATGATAGCTTAGTTGTCGATGACCGTGGCAGACACACGTGGTAGGCACTGGTACTGAAAGAACAAAGGGAGCTCAAAATTAGATGTCGATGAAAACAGCATTCGCTGTTGCGAGTCTCAGTAACCAATCAACAATTTTCAGACGGCAAATAGCATTCAGTGGTAATAGAATAAGATTGCGACAACTGTTCTGCAAGATTGATTCTCAAACACAAGGATGCAACAGCAAGACTGCTTTCAAGCTCTTCTGAAATGTATTTTGCACGGTACTTCAATTAAATATCTATCGCAACTAAAGAAGCAGATTTTTTTCGTACTAATCTATAAGTTGCAGGGGATTGGAGATGGAATGGAAAGGATTGATTCTATTACTCTCTAGGTGTGGAATTGATCTCCTCATTCCATTCTAATCCCCTCCATTCCCCTTCAAAACCGAACAGAGCCTAAAGCATTCCATGATTGAGAAGCTCGCGGCTGAAAACAATTTGCTATGCTGAAAGGGGGCAAGAGATGGAACCACTCCATTTATTGATTCCCCTTACTGCAACACCGGATAATGCATCTTGATTATTCTTCATCCTGATCAGATGGAAGCCATTCAAGGGTGCTGCCGGTAAAAATTGGCACAATCTCCCCTGAACTGTGGTTGTAGGTTGCAGGAACTTGCCAGGCTCTCTTTTTCAGAACTATCTTTGAGGCGTTTCTCGGGAGGCCATAAAAATCAGGGCCGTTGAAGCTTGTAAACGCTTCTAGCTTATCTAGGGCACCAGCCTGAAAAAAAAAAGTGGAACCATGGTCAGTAAGCCAACTAGAAAAAATATTTATTACCTTGGTAATTGTAGATCAATACAGTTGCACATGTTTTTTTTTAATTGCAACAGTTCTCAAATACAGTTCCTTCTTACTGTATCAATTTATAGCAAAATTTTACTTGAAATCGAGTGGTGTGGCGTCAATGATAGATAAGCATGATTTTGAGATCAAGATTACCTCTTCAAATACTTTTGTGTAAAGGGCCAGAGCAACAGGGGCGCTATATATTCCTGCACATCCACATGAACATTCTTTATTCCGTTTATCATGGGGAGCACTGTCAGTACCAAGAAAGTACCGTCTGCTCCCACTTGTCACAGCAGATACAATAGCTTGTCCTGGACAGAAGGTTCAGAAACAGTTAATACATAGAATCCCAATGGAAATTAGTTGGACTAATACAAGAACATCATTATAGATCCAGTTTTATATTGTAGAATATCCAGCCTTTTTGGAGGAAGAAAAAAAAACATTCTGCAAATGGTGGAGTTTCTGAACCATAAGTAAGAGGATTTGGCACATACTATGAGTCTCTCTTTTCAGTACCGGCAAGCAATAATTGTGAGGCTGCAGGCCACCCTGAAACAAAGCATTCCTGTTGAGAAGGAGATGCTGGGGAGTTACTGTTGCAGCAACGCGACCTAGAAACATGACATAAGTTAGTTATAGCCATAGAAAAGGGCCGCAGTATAAAATCTATAAGGACATCCAGCTGCACACACCTTCGCATGATTCTACAAAGTTCACCGCATCCATTGTTGTGATATGCTCCATGACAACTTTCAGCTGTGGAAGTTTTTTGTACAAGTGGAGCTAATATGGTGTCAATGAAAACTTTCTCACGATCAAACGTATCAACATGTGGATCCGTGACTTCTCCGTGAACCTGAAGAAAATTATAGGTTAAAATTCAGCAGCTATGTAAGACACTGAATGTGCAAAAACAAAACCCATAGAGAAAAGGAAGATTTGTTCTCTCTACTTAGGGGCCGATCCATATTATTGGCAGGGGGTGCAGTCACACCCACAAAAAATTGAAAAATCAATAATTTTGATCAAATTTTCACTATATTCGCAACCCTACGATAAAATTCTATGCACCCACAAGTCCAGTGCACCCCCCTCAAATTTTCTCTAGCTCTGCCACTGATATTCTACTGCGTTGTGTAGGTGATTTCTTTTCAAAAGAAGCGACCTCAGTGGAACTAATGCAGGTACACCTCGTATCCAAATAACACTGCAGACGGCTACGCATGGATAATCAGCCTATGGTGCACAATGGAATCGATACAGTAAAGAACTTACAAGCAAAGGCATCTCCTGCCTGATCATCTCCTCCAGGACAGGCAAACACTTGCCAAATATATCCGTGACACCATGTTGGGAGTTGGTGGTTGCTCCAGCAGGATACAACTTCACAGCAAAAACGACACCACTTTTTCCTGAAACAAACAGAGAACACAAGAATCACATTGCAGGATCAATACCAAAAAAATATTAACATGAGTAACTATTTGTTATTTCTAATTGACACAAGACTTATGCAAAAAACCAATCCTCACACGACTTGTCATCGTTGGACCTTCTCAGAGATATGCATGATGGTTAACTTATGAATCTGTGCCACAGAGACGGACGTGATGGCATAATTTGCATGACAATTTGTGATAACGTGCTGAGATGGAATGGGATCATGAAAGGGCCTATTACATGTTTGGGAGCACAAGGTACCCTGAGCTCCAAAGATTCTAAAAACGGATGAATAACAGGTAATGGCATGGAGAGAATTTTTACTTGCTAACACAATCTCATCCGGGCTAGTGTTATCTGTGAGGTAAAGAGTCATGAGCGGCTCGAAGCTACTTCCTGGAGGCAGCGCCCTCAGGATCTCCTCTCTGTACTCCACCGCACGAGCCGTTGTGGTCACTGCTGGCTTCAGGTTGGGCATGACTATAGCCCTCCCAAAGTGCCTCGCACTGTCACAGAGCACGAAAACAAACATACAGGCACAAGACCACCGCTCAGAGACATTGCATCAAACACTCTGCGCGCGTAACAGAAGCGAGCCAGCAGCAGACGCGATCGCGCGAACCTGTGTGGCAGCACGGCCTCGAGGACGCCGCCGTCGCGGAGGTGGAGGTGCCAGTCGTCGGGGCGCGTGATGGTGAGCTGCTGCGGCTGCGCGGCCATGGCGGTCGCCCTCAGGTTCGAGCGGTGGGAAAGGCGGAAGCGGACGCCGCCAGGAAGGGACGACGGGTGGAAGGAGACCGAGCAGTGCTTCTGATGTGCGTGCGCGGAGAGGGTGGTGGAGGTGACGGCGACCCGCATTGGCCTTTGCTTTCGCTTTATTCTACTCGCCTCTCCGGCTCCGGTGATCGAGCGCGGCGTGGGTGCAGCGGGGACTACGGGTCAGCGGGGAGGCGCGGCCGAGCAGGGCTGCAGGAGAAGGGGACTCGGGTTGTTGGGCTGACTGGGTTTCGGTGGGAGAAATGGGTCTCGTTGGCTCGCTTAATTCGGCCTATTTTGCCCTTGCGAAAAGCGTTTTTCAATGCCACGTTCCTTTTCCGTGGGCAAGTCAACATATGGGCTGGGCCGCGTGCAATGCCGCGAACGATTTGGGTCAACCTGCCGCTACAGACATCTTGCTCCCCAACTCTTTCAGTTTGCTTGGTTACTGCCCAAATGCATTCTTCTACACGATCCAGGACTTTATATACGCCTCTTCGCCCTATATGAGATTTATGCCTCGGAAGCGAGTGCTTTGAAAGATTTGTTTCGCTTGATCAAAGGCCACGAAGAGCAGACCGGAAGGTCTGCAAAACACTCTGGAGTAAATTGTGTGACTCAGATGGCTCCCTCCCTTGTCTGGTGAATGGTCCGCTGCCTTTGGTCTAAACCTAATAACAAGCCGAAAATCTCCATAGTAGCCCCAAAATGATTCCGTTACACGAATACAACACTATGCGAACCGTTTGCTTCCGAAATAGACCAGGGGCCACCGGGCTCCCTCCGATTCCAACACCGAAAGCGTAGACGAACACCTCACATGGACGAAAGAGACCCACATGTTGAGTCCTGTCTTCTCTGTGGCGTGCTATGAGCAGATCAGAAGAGATGAGCGACGGTGAAGCTTTTACTTTGGGTGGCCGGTTTGACCGGCACAGAAGAAGATGACCTCGCCATTCTTCTCTTTGGTCGCTGAAGTCCGCGTTCGAGCGGCAATGGTCGGAGAAGAGAAGAGGGCCTTCGGTCGAGAATGAAGTCGAGGGTGTAACGGCGGTGATGAGGAATCCCGTCACTGGCAACGCACTCTCAAAGATCAGACTTAGAGTTTGTAGGTGAGGTTGTGGTGGCGCGATAAATCTCGTCGTGTATGCCGTCTCGGCCCCCACCTCTCTTTAAATTGCGATATGCGACAGAGGCCCACCAACTATGAATTGGCTAGACGTCTCCGATCAGTGCGCGAGGTCAAGGCCAATTAGCCGTTGCTAACAGAAGATCAATCTTCTAACATTCTCTCACTTGATCACAACTTATACTTTAACTTTAATTATTTTTTACTTTACTCATTCTATCACAGATTAGTACATAGAACATGTCTCATCGTCACGGTCAATCGCCGATAGATTCAACGGTTACAATACACCTTTTTGCTTTTAAATAGTCACTTCTCTTTGAGCCATTTTTTTAAAAATAATAAACTTTCCCTTAAACCCATGCCAGCTACATGTTCTCTAAATACGTTGGGTGGTAAGTCTTTTGTAAGCGGATTCGCTAACATCTTTGCGGTACTTATATGCTCAAGACTTATGACATGATCTCGAACTTTATCTTTTATAACATAGTACTTTATATCAATGTGTTTGGCAGCACCACTTGACTCATTGTTGTGGGCATACGTTATTGCTGGTTCATTATCGCAGTACAACTTAGGTGGTCTATTGATGTCGTCAACCACTTTTAAACCGGGTATGAACTTCTTAAGTCAGTTCACTTGCCCCGTCGCCTCATAACATGGTATAAACTCGACATACATTGTTGACGATGTAGTAACGGTTTGTTTTGAACTTTTTCATGATATAGCTTCTCCTGTGAGAGTGAACATATATCCGGATGTCGATTTTCTATCATCTCTCGCATAATCAAAATCTGTGTACCCTAGTATATGGAGTGAATCTGATCTTCTGTATGTCATCATGAGGCCTTTTGTTTCTTGCAAATAACGCACGACTTTCTTTATCAATTTACAGTGATCTATTCCAGGATTGCTCTGAAATCTATCAATAACCTGATAACAAATGCTAAGTCAAGGTGCATACACACTTGAGCATACTGCAAGCTTTCGACAGCTGAATCATATGGAACCGCTTTTATTTGATCGATCTCATATTGGTTTCTGAGGTATTGAAAATCCCCATATCTATCGTCCTTAACTATAGAAGCAGGTGATGGACTACATTTACGCATACTGAATTTCTTTAAAACTTTTTTTTATGTATGCCTTTTGTGACAGTCCGAATACTCCTTTGTTTCTATCTTGATGAATTTTGATCTCTAGAACGAACAAAGCTTCACCAAGATCTTTCATATCAAAATTTGAGAACAAATTTTTTTTTGTTTTCAGTAGCGGACTGACATTATTACTAGCTAGTAAGATATTATCCACATACAGGATTATGAAGATAAACTTTTCATTTTTAAACTTTACATAAACACAATTATCCTTTATTTTCTTTTTAAACCCAAATTTTTTTATCGTACTATCAAATTTCAAGTACCACTGTCTTGAAACTTGTTTTAACCCATAAATTGATTTCTTTAGGCGGCATTCCATTCGTTCATTTCCTTTCACGACAAAACCTTTCGGTTGTGCCATGTAAACATTTTTCTCTAAATTTCCATTCAAAAATACCGTCTTTACATCTATCTGATGTAATTCTAAGTCATCATGTGCTACTAATGTTATTATGATTCTGAAGAAATCTTTACACGAGACTGAAGAAAATGTCTTATTGTAATCAATCTCTTCTCTTTGTGTAAAACTTTTTGCCACAAGTCGCGCTTTATATATTTCTACATTTCCTTTGGAGTCAAGTTTAGTCTTGTAGATTCATTTACAGCCTACAGTTTTGGCTCTTTTAAAAATTATTTCCAAGTCCCAGACTTCATTAGTCTTTATGGACTTTATTTCTTCTTTTATGGCCTCAAACCATTTTGAAGAATATTCACTTCTCATGGCTTCTTCAAATGAGGTGGGATTATCCTCTATTTGAAATTTCTCTGTATGATAAATTTTATAATCATCAGGAATAGCTGATCTTCTAACTCTTTGAGACCTCCTCGGGGCCTCCTCATTCGACACATTTTCTGTTTGAGATTGTTGTTGCTCCCTTTCATGTGTGGCAATGGGTTCAATAGGATTCTGAGGAACAGGTTCCTCATTTGTTATTACCACAGGAGGAATAATAACAGGTGCTGTCACTACAGTGTCTTGTATTGTTGGTGCAGTGACAGCGGGTAGTGAAAAAAATAGCTCTTGAATCATTAGAGTGGGCGCATATGCTCGCTTCTCTTCAAGATCAATTACTCGAGCTACCTTGCTCTCATTCATCATCTCATCCTCTAAGAAAACAGCATGTCTCGTTTCTACAAACTTTGTATATCTGTCTGGACAATAGAAACGAAAACCTTTTAACTTTTCAGAGTAGCCAATAAAATGGCAACTTACTGTTTTGGGATCAAGCTTCCAATTATTTGGATTAAATACTTTAGCCTCAGCTGGGCTCCCTCACACTCGCAAGTGGTTTAATGAGAGAACTCTTCCTGTCCACAATTCGTACGGTGTTTTGGGCACCGACTTACTTGCTACTCTATTGAGAATATGAATGGCGTTTTTTAACGCCTCCATCCACAAACTCAATGGTAAAGTGGAATAGTTCATCATGCTTCGCACCATATCTATTAGGGTACGGTTATGTCTTTCAGCTACTCTATTTTGCTGAGGTTCGTTCGGTGTAGAATACTAGGCTACTATGCCATTCTCCTGTAAGAACCTTGCAAAAAGTCTGAGAACTTGGCCATATAAGGTATGCCGACCGTAGTACTCCCCCCACGATCAGATCAGACTATCTTTATCTTTAAATCGTGTTGATTTTCAACTTCATCTTTAAATATTTTGAATTTATCCAAGGTTTCTGTTCTTTCTTTGATTGGATAAATATAGCTATAATAGGAGTAATCATCCATAAATGTTATGAACGAGTCATAACTATTCACACTTTTCACAGAAAATAGACCACAAATATCTGTATGAACAATTTGCAGAATTCCTATGCTTCTTTTGGCATCTTTCTTAATTTTCTTTGCTTATTTTCCTTTAATGCATTTTCTACATTGATCTAAATCTAAGAACTCTAATGCAGGAAGAATATCATTCTTTACTAGTCTTTCTATTCTCTCCCTCGAAATATAGCCTAAGCGACAGTATCATAATTTCGACGAATCATTATGAGTTCTCTTTCATTTTTTGTTTACATTAGAAGACGAGGGTTCACATATTTTGTCGCATGCAACGTTACCATCATCGCATACAACATTCATATTATCACGCAGTGATAATAAGTAAAGCTTATTTTATAAGATGACAAGCCCAACACATTCTTTATTAAACATTATTTTGCCTTTGCTATTTCTAAAATGACAATCATAACCATTATTGTTCAAACATGACACACTAATCAAATTTCTCTGTAAATAGGGTACATAAAGAACATCTCTAAATATAAGAGTGAAGTCATCAGCTAGCTCTAATGAAATATCACCATCATCTTCAACTTCTGCTTGGACTCCATTTGCAAGTTTAACACATTTTTCATTTCTTTGCGTAGTCCTCGTCGAACGGAATCCTTACAAAAAATTAGCAACATAAACAGTTGCTCTAGAGTCAATCCACCAAGTGGATTTTGAATATTGCACATATAGAGATTTATTTATAAAAGTAATAATGTTCTTACATTTCTTTACCATGATCATCTTTAAGTAATCAGGACAGTTCTTCTTGTAATGTCCTGTCTTCTTGCAGTGAAAACACTGATCTTTTTTCACTGCAAACTTGTTCTTTTGAGGCTGATGCACCATGGGAGATTTTCCTTTGTACTTTTTCTTATTTTTCTTCACATAGTTGATAGAACTACCGTGTGAGGACTTTATTCTTTTCTCTTCTTGCACATATATAGTTTTGTACTTTTCTAAGTCCTATGTCTCGGGCTGTATGTTGTAGTTGACAACGAAGGTGTCAAACTCTTTTGGTAAGGATGCAAAAATCAGATGAATAATGAGCTTATCTTTGAGACCCAGATCCATTGGTTTAAGCTGGGATGCCATGTTGCTCATCTTTAGTATATGCTCTCTTATGCCACTGCCCACTTAAGAGTATCTTTTTGTCACAAGCTGCTTTATTAGCTATGATGCATATGCCTTTGAAGAACCAGTGAACTGATTCTTTATTTTATTAAGGTACTCTGTGACAGTATCACACTTTAGAATTGAGCTCATAATGGTAGGCTCAATGATGTTCTTTATCACAGGCATACATTTTTTGTTGGCTGTAACCCATTTTCTATGCTCAAGGTCATAGAACATCTTTAAAGGAGCATAGTCTCTCTGTCTAGTCTGTCAAACAGCATCAGCTTCATTTTCTTTTCTCACTGGCTCCTCAGGCTCAGTGGGACATGCTGTAGTTAGGACCCAGTCCAGCTCAACCAAGATAAACGCTAGGTCTACCTTTTTTTTCTACGCTACATAGTTATTACCTTTGAGAGTGAAAATCTTTTTGATACAACTTATCAAGTTGTATCCTCTAAAAAAATAATTCAAGTAAAGTGAGAACATAACAACAAAAATCATATGTCTTAGTTCCAACATTGGTCAAAATTAAGACATACAATTTGTCTATACATTAAATCTACATTACCGTTGGGCAGAAATAGAAATAATGCATAAAAAATTATCAATTAAAATTATAATACTATTATTATCAACATTGATCAGAAAAATAACAAGATCACAATCATCTCTATTTTTTAAAATTAAATTCTCCTGTTGTTTCGAATTTAATAATGGAATAAACAAATTTAAATACGCAGCAGAAAATAAAATTTTCTCTATGTTTCAGAAGCAATTATTAGACTTTTCTATTTTGTCAAAATTTTGCTAATTTTGCTTAATTATTGCTGTTAAAATTAGCAAAATAATCAATTTAATTACTTCTGAAAAAGAAAAAACAAAAAACAAAAAAAATCTATTGAAATCGGGCCGAAATCACACGCGGCCCACTGTGAACAGTAGCACACGCATGCGACCCAGTAGTCTTTCGGCCCGGCCCAGTGGTCTTTTCCTTTTCGCGCAAAACAACTTGGGCCCATGCCGAGATTTCTCAATCTCGCCTGGGTCGTATTTGGCCCACTCGACCGCGGGACGTCGCCGACATGTGGATA
>BCLG01002000.1:22605-49723 GCA_001602295.1 Zoysia matrella
GTCTTCGACGTCAGCACCTGGCCGTTGATGGTGCACGCGCTCCTCGGAGGGGTGAGCGCGTTGCTGTCAAGGGTCATGGCTGCGGCGCCCTTTGCTCGGTCGACGGTGAGGTCAAGGTGAGCCTTGACCTGCCGCCTTTTTTTCTCTTTTCCTCTCCCTTCCCCTCCCCCAGTCCCGTTCCCCTTTAGGGTTAGAGTTAGGGTTTCGAGGTTGGATCTTTTCTTTTTGGGGTCGGTGTCTCTCGATCTGCTCGATAGGGGTGGCTCTAATGCCATTGTTGAGTCCTGTCTTCTCTGTGGCGTGCCTATGAGCAGATCGAGAGGGGTGAGCGACGCTGGAGCTTTTACCTTGGGTGGTCGGTTCGACCGGCACTGAGGAAGAAGACCTCGCCATCCCTTTCCTTGGTCGGTGAAGACCGCGCTCGGAAGGCGATGGTCGGAGAAGAGGAGAGAGCCTTCGGTCGAGGTCGAAGTCGAGGGTGTGGCAGTGGTGATGGGGAATCTCGTCGCTGGCAATGCACCCTCAGAGATCGGACTTAAGGTTTGTAGGTGAGGTTGTGGCGGCGCGGCGAATCTCGTCGTGTGTGCCGCCCCGGCCCCCACCTCTCTTTATATTGCGTTGTGCGATAGGGGCCCACCAGCCATAGATTTGCTTTGCGCCCCCGATCAGGGTGCGAGGTCAAAGTCAATTGGCCATTAGACCGACTAACAGGATATCAATCTTCTAACACCACATGCTCGAGAAACTTGTTTGACTCATCCTTTTATGTATCTCACCCAAAACCAAGCGAAACTTGTTTGACTAATCTTTTATGTATAGTCGTCGCCACCAACTGACTTCAGTCTGTCCATTCCACGGGGCAAATTTTCAAATATGCAGTCGCTGAATCGAGCAGAGCAGAGCACAGATCGAAGCTGTCGGATTCATCTCTCCACTCCACGGGGCGAAAACGATTCGTGCTCTATCGCAAAATTCCCTTGCCCCACTCCAGGGTGCAGTGCGAATTCCACTACTTCCAGGCTTCCAGCTCGTGGCCCCGCCCGCCTACCCATGTGGCGCGGCGCGGCGCCTTTTCCCTGTGCACTCTTGCTGATCGCCTGATCCCCTCGTCCTCGCCTCTTTCCACCGGCTTTACGCTGCTCGTTGCTCTATCGCCTCCTCCACCTCCTGCCGGCCGGCTGCCTTCCTGGCTCCTGCTAGGCGCCGATCAGGTGAGCACCTCTGTCGGGTTGATTGGGACGGTGAGCTCTTCTTGGATTTCGTGGGCGCCAGTCGCGTGTGCACGTCCCGTTTTGCGGTGTCGGCTCTACGTTTTTTAAGGCGGCAGGGCGAACTCGATGGTTGGGCCTTTAATTAGGGTTCGGATCAGCAGCTGCCGTAGCAGCCGTTTAATATTTACTACTATAGCACAAGTGAAAAGATTACTACGGTGATGTCACAGTCACAGCTGCAGCTGATTTTAGAGCTTTCGAACATGTCTAAAATGTATACTCACATAATATATGTATACAATAAAAAAGATGTAGCAATAGATATATTTTATTTTTATAACTAAGTAAAGATACTCTCTTCGTTATATTTTATAACTCATTTAGATGTGTGCATAAGAATTAAAAAGAAGTGAAAAAGATAAAATTTACGCAATATATGTTGGCAACTCGTCTCTGCATCAAATCAGACTTCTCAATATATGTGGTAACTCGTCTCCATGTCAAATCAGACTTCTAGCTTTTTTATAATTTAGATTTTTTTTCTAAATCTTATATTTTTCTTGTGAAATTAAATTAAAACTTATAAAATTTTTGTATAATTCTTATAAAATTTTTGCATTTCAAAGAGAGCCTACTTTTTATAGTGAGTGACTATACCTATACAGAGTAATGTGTATAAAAATTTTTGGGCCCTTTAATGGCTTGGGCCCTAGGTCGTCGCTCTGAGCCGCCCCTGATGTTGTGCCTTGCGCGGAATGGGTATGGGGAGCCGTGATTTGAATTTCCGGTTTCGCGTCGTGCTTTCCACGGATCTACGTACTGCTCCCTCCGTTTTTCTTTAATTTAATTGATGTCACTATTGATATTTAAATTTAAATTTAATTATTTATTTATTTAAATTTTTTTATAAATATTATATATTTTGATATAATTTGATTCATTATTAAAATAATTTGATTCACAACTTAAAATTTTACATATTTAAACAAATTTTTAAATAAAATAAATAGTAAAAATTAATTTTAGAGGTATCAATTAAAAAGGGAGTATCTCGATGGCACCAGACCTTTTTACCTTCCCTTATGATAATCCTGCACGCCTCTGCTTCCTTCTCCTTCGCTTACCCGGCATGGTTCGTCGTTCTTTCGTTCCAGTCATCCTCTCCTCTGTTCATAATAGACTCCGGGCTTTTGACCGGCACAAGCATTCCTCTGTTCTCTCTTTCGCACTCCATGGTTTCTGGTGGCTTGACGTTACCGAATAAGCAGCTTTTCCACGATTCTTTGGCATTGAAACGTATTGATTTCGACTGATTGCCTTCGAATAGGTTTCCAGGAGGCGGTTGATGAAATCTGACTGGGTGCTCATCGCGTCTGCACGATCGAGCGGGGCGGCAGGAGGCGGTTCGGAGGCATTCAACAAGGGAGCAAATGTGACGCCTGCTCAATGACCTGCTAGAGTACGGATTTTTCTCGACACCTAAAAAGACCTGTCCATCGAGAGAACTCGCAGGGCGCCTCGAGCGTTTTTCTGTTGTTGTCGTTGTTGAGAGATGGAAGACGAGGACTACTCCTGGGTAAGGCGGACGCGGTTCTCCCACTCCGGCGTCCGCTCCAACTCCGGCAGGGAGCAGTTCGGCGCCTTCGTCGAGCAGTTCAACCGCGGCGCGGCGCTGAGGCAGAAGGGCTCTGCCTCTGGATTCAAGTTCCATGGCCTCAACATGGAGCCCGGGACAAGGCACTCCGCCACCTCCAACCCCGGGGCAAGTTCGCTGAAGGGCTCGTCGTCGGACGCCAAACTGAAGCAGCCCGAGAGGGACGGTGATCGTCCAGTGTTGCAAGAAGGTTCGGCGAAGCAGGATCCGTCCCCGAGGAAGAAGACGCCGGGCAACAACGCCCTGGTGCGCAGCTCCTCCCTCACTTCCCGCAGCCAGGGACCAAGGCTGAAGCAGAGGGCGCGGTCCCCGCTCCCGTCCCGCGACGTTCCAGACGTGTTCAAGGAAGCCAAGTCATCCAGCAAGAGGTTCTCCACTCCGCCACCGCGCCGGAGATCGTTGTCTCCTCCTGGACCGCGGGGCGGGAGCCCACACGTGGCATTTGCTCCGGCGAGGGCGCCGGGCAAGCTGAAACAGAGGAAGGAATGCATTGCCTGTGAAAGGGCGAAGGTTGCGGCGCTGGAGGTGCTCGAGAAATGGCCCGTTGATCGCTCCCAGCTGCTCATCGGGCACAGGTTCGCTTCCGGCGCCCAAAGCCGTCTGTTCCACGGAATCTACATGGAGCAGCCTGTCGCTGTCAAGTTCATCAGGCAGCCTGAAGATGAGGAAGATGCGGAACTGGCTGCTCAGCTCGAGAAGCAGTTCTACACGGAGGTTGCCACACTGTCCCGCCTCAATCATCCTAATGTCATCAAGGTAACATCATGGCTTTCAATTTCAGAATTTCTGTTAGTGTGCAGGTGTAATCCTGCACTAGCTGTGAATCTGCATTCATCACTGTCATGAGAGTAGCTTTCATGGTTTTATTGTGTACTTGAGATTTTCAAGTAATATTACGTCGTGACAAATTGCATTTGGATGCACTCATGATTTTATCGGCAACTATCTAGAAAGCTACTACTATGCAAATTGCATAGTGGAAGGCAAACACCGCAATATATAAAGTCGTGGACCTTTTTTTTCCTTTCTCATTTTCATTTAGTGTGACTCTTTCCGGCAGTTGTCCTGGAACCTGCGAATCCTCAGAGGACAATAATCAGTATTTTTTTTTCCCTATGGAGACAATAATCAGTACTTGTTTCACTAGCTGCTTGCTTTTAGGGCTACTTTCGTTTATCACTACTTTCCTATTCACTAATCACAAGTTCACAACTGGAGATCTTTTTATTTAGATGCAACTGAAACTTCAAGAAATGCAAGCTAACTTTTTATTTGAGTTGTAATTCTTTATATTGCTTATTTGTATCCCTTTCTCTTCTATCATGACAAGCAAAAGTTCTAATTCAGTCACAATTTTTTTTGGTAGCTGGTGGGAGCATGCAGCAGTCCACCGGTATTCTGTATCATCACTGAATTCCTTTCTGGGGGTTCCTTGAGATCGTTTTTGCACAAGCTAGACCACAAATCTCTTCCTCTGGACAAGATTATCTCTATCAGCTTGGATATTGCACACGGCATGGCATACATTCATTCTCAAGGTGTTGTCCATCGTGATGTGAAGCCAGAGAACATCATATTCAATGAAGAAGGTTGCTCAAAAATTGTTGATTTTGGAATAGCCTGTGAGGAAGCATATTGTGACCCACTGGCAAATGACGCTGGGACTTTCAGATGGATGGCCCCAGAGATGATGAAGCACAAACCGTATGGTCGAAAAGTTGATGTTTACAGCTTTGGCCTGATCATGTGGGAGATGTTTTCTGGGTCAGTACCTTATGAAGATTTGAATCCATTCCAAGCAGCTTTTGCTGTTTTTGACAAGGTACTAACCTGATTCCTGTTACATTCCTGAATGGTAATACTAGCTTAGCTATTTTGTGCCAAAGTGAGAGTTTGATCGCACAACAGTTTATTAAAGATATTTATTAGCTGCACTATATGATTAACATTTCGGAGTGCATCACAATATTGTGTCACTAACTTCCTGTAGCAGAAAGCTTCCAGGAAAGAAATTGAAGAGTTTCTCTTTTCTGATTTTCAGAAAGTGAGGCCAGTCATTCCTATTAGCTGCCCAGCACCAATGCGTCTTCTAATCGAACAATGTTGGGCATCGCATCCAGAGAAGAGGCCTGAATTCTCACAAATAGTTCAGATATTTGAGAAGTTTGAGATGGTTCTTGAAAGAGATGGTACACTCGACAATATACCAAGCTCGAGCTATGAGGAGCATCATGATCACAAGAACTGGCTAGCTCATTGGATGCAGAAGCTCAAACATAGCCAACCTGATGTCTCTGGACCCCCTCCACCAAAACTGTTGTAAATATTCAGCATCGTCTCCCTTTCAACTGTTTTACTCTGATAGGCCATAGAATTCAATATTTAGTTGTTTTCTGTTGATAGAGAAAAGTTCTCAGGATTATATAGTTCAATTAGCACTTTCTTTGCTTGAACATTTATTTTCGACACAAATGGTACATAAAGCTTCAAGAAAGTTCTTCTTCAAGTAATCAAATGTTTGACAAATTAACATAGCCATATCATTTTCATACCACACTGACTGACAAACTCTGTTTTACCTTTCAACATTTCTTGTATACATAGCCATATCATTTTCATAGCAATATTTTGGCCAATTATATCATGTGGTGTACAGCCTTCTGTAGATATAGTTCATTGCCCTTACCTAGGGCAAAAATATAATATCTTATTTTCTACTAAGTGTTTGGTGCTATCGTGGACTGTTTCAGTTCCTTTGCCATCAGCTTTCAGAATTCCAGTTTTTGCTTTTCTAAACCATGATACACTTTGGGTTCGGGACATTTTAATTCATCATGTCTATTGCCAGACAATTCCTATTCTGATTTCTTTGATAGTCACATTACTGCTTGAAAAAATATCTTGGCGCCCTGGCTGGCTAGCTTTATCAATGCAGGTGAAGCTAAACTGTACCATTTCCAAGAAAATCATTGCTCGTAGTTTCCTTACAGCGATGGCAGACCACAATACATGACAAGCTTGTGCTACTTGACCTCAATTGAAAAATCCATCCTTCATCCTTAGTAATTCAGTTTGAAGCTCTTGCTGCTCTTCAGAAGGGCCTCCATTCTTCTATTTCGTTGTGTGAAAGAAGCTGCTGCGTTAGTAAGCTTGTAGTGACAAAAGCATCTTTTGGTTGAGACACAAACGCTATAATTCAAAAGATGCAAGCATCTCGTTAGAATCTGATACCAGCTTACACCGTATCAAGAACAACATAAATGAATCTTATATGAATCTCATTTGAGCCGGTAGTGAATTTCTCGATCCTGACAAAAATCTAAAATTTGGGTAAACACTACATCACGGCACCGTCTTCGCTTCTCTGTTGCACGCGCATCAAACGACCTTCACCGCAGTCCGGCCAAAATCGAAGCTCAACATGGACGCCCTGAACTTGGTCTGCTTCTCGGGCGAGCCAAGCGTCACCACCGCAGGGACCACCGGCGTCGTCGGCGCGGCCTCCGTCCGCTCGGTGGTGCCGAGCCACTTGGACTGCATGTACTTGTGCTTTCTCCATGGTCCCATGTGCATGTTGTTCTCCTTCATGCACTGCTTTGCCGCGGCGCACATGACCTTGACCACGGCACGCAGCCGGTCTGCCCGGCCGACGTACACCTCCGGGAGCGCGGTCACCAGCGCGCGGTACTCGGCGCTGGCGCGCGCCACCTCGAACTCGGCACGGAAGCTGAGCTCCACCACCACCCGCACCGCCTTGCCGCTCCGCGTCTGCACCACCACGTCCACGTAGCTGTGCTCGCCTGCACAAGTTTCAGCGGAAAACAAATCAGCATCAGCATCGATCGGCCAGTCTGGCGCGCCGAACTTGTGGACCGGAACGAGCGATTCGGCGTCGAATATCTGGGCGGATTTCAGGATGTTCTGTTCAAGTGTGATTTGTAATTCCCCTGGTCATTAGGGTCGATGTGGACGCGGCAAGTTGGCGTCGTGACCTCTGAAACGACGTGAGAGAAACGGACAGGATCCAGACATTTGATTGGCTGTTTGATACTACATCGGAGGGGGAGGCTGCGGCTGTGTTTAGCAACCCATGACGCTGATCAGAGGATGACGAGGTCCATGTGGACCATCTCATCTCAGCATACAGAATAACGTAAGTCGCCTATATACGTGTGGTAGGGTGCAATTTGCTACTCTCTCTGTTTTAAAATAAGTAAAATAAATAATATTTTTAATTTTTTAAAATCGATGTTTAAATATTTATTTTATTAAAATTTTTATGAAAATAAAAAATAAACAAATAAAGTACTTTTAGGAGCAGCAGCTTCATTGGGCCATGGTTTTGGGATTGTGCGGGCATGGCGCGGCATTGGCGCAGTCCTCGCGGAAAGATTCAAGCCGTCGGTGACGCATGTGAGGATCCAGGGAGCAGCAGCATCATCACGCCATGGATTTGGGATTTCGTGGGCTCCGCCTGGGAGCAGATGGGGATGAGGGAGGAGAAGCTGCAGGCCTCACATAAAGATTCTCGTCGCCGGCAAACTCTGGTGAAGATTCTCGCCGCCGGCAACGCACGTGAGGATCCAGAGAGCAGTTGCTTCGTCGCGCCACGGACTTGATTTCATCGCGCAAATGGAGCGAGCCACGGTCGCGAGAGAAGCCGAGTCGAGGAGCTTTGATGGAGCGAGCCGTGAGCACGAGAGAACCGTCGGGCACCAGAGCCGTTTGATCTCTTAACATATCCACGCGTCGGCAATCAAGACTGAGGCCGCAAATGATCACTCTGCGAACCGTCCGCAGAGGATTTTCTTCCTTGCTAAAAGGTCCTTAATTTGGATATTCCTCTCGGTCTCTTCGTTTCTGATCGTCGAGCTAGTTTTCGTTGAATCGACGGCAAATCGCAGTAAACGGCCGGTGAATGGAAGGAAGTCCGGAATGTGAGCGAGTGGTTACCTGAAGGCATGTCCGGTGAGCGCGTCCACTTCGACGTGCAGAGCGCGCTGTTGTACCCGGCTTCGCGCAGCCGCTCGGCGACGTGACGGAACATGCAGCGTCGGCAGTCCCCGGCCGCCGCCGGACGCCCCATGCAGGAGCAGGCCGCGGCCGCCGCGGCTCGGATGTTCTTGATGGCCTCCTCCGTGTCGGCGCGGATCCTGCTCTCGGGCGGGCTGCTCTTCGCCAGAGCCTCCTGCACATCCACATCCACACGCAGATGGCATCGCTCGATCAGCACCAGAAGATATTACCAGGCAAACAACTGACAAGATATAATACAGAATATCAATCCAAGTATCATGGCGTTTGTGGTTGTGGTGGCGGTGTTGCCAGCGAGTGTTGCGAAACAATTCATCATCATCTTCGATCGAACCGAAAAGAAAACTCCGCTCCTGACCAACACATAAATGGAGTGATGAAGCTTACTTGCAGCTGGGAGTGCTGTGACTGCCAGAAGGCCTTGCTCTTGGCGGCGTCGCCGGCCCCGTCATCATGGTCGCCGTCGTTCTCTGGCCATCTCTCCCTCCCGGCATCCTCCAGGAAGCCCAGCACCATGTTCGACAAGCTCATCTCGCTGTCCATGGCCTCCTCCATCACCATGCTGTATGTGTAATGATCTCTTTTGTGGCTGCCCAGCTGCTACAGGCTTTCCTGGCTCCCGATGCTCAACGGCGCTCTCCGACTTGGTCGACCCAGGCACAGAGCAGGTGTTATATATAACCGGGATCGTTGGAGACGTGGCGAATGGCCAGTGGCAGGATTTCAGGCACGGTGGGCGCGGGCCCTGCAGGGGAGTGTGGATTGGGCGATCTCGACGGGCAGGTGGGGCTTGGCTGCTGGGAACAGCACGGATCCACGTCAGACACCCAGCCGGATTGTATCTGCCCAACATCTAATGTAGCCATCCGTAATGCTCGACACTTTGTACATGGACGGATTATACTGTACCAGACCAATGATGTTATGTTTTGTACTACAATCGTTCAAATAAGTGCCAATCTGAGCAACATAGGAGTTGTATCACTGAACAAAGACAAACTTATGTCTACATTCATGACCAATATGTCTAGATTTTGGCTATGAATCAGGAGAGTAGTAACATGCTGCATGAGACAAAATACAACGGCATCAGCCACAAGGTGGGTGTAACAGTGTTCACGAGCAATTGCTCACAAGAACCCCTTTCGTTGCAAAGAAGCAGAAGAAGCCTGGCACGGTGGCACCGTGCAAGAGAAAGGCACACAGCTCGTGCGTCATAATGTGTGTGCAAGAGGAGGACGAATTAAAGCTTCACATGGTTGTTCTATCAACTATGTGAAGGACAACAAAAGAAAAAATTTCAACAGTCACTCCTTAAAGAATAAAAGAAAAGCCTCTATCCATCAGCTTTAACAGAATAAGTTTGCAGTAGACAAAGACCAGTGTCTTCACTGAAAAAAACAGGACACTACAAATAGGATTGTCCCTCTTATTTAAAGATGATCATAACAAAGAAAGATGAGAACATTATTACCTTTATAAATGAATCCATGTATGTGCAATATTCGAAATCTACTTGGTGATTGACTTAAGAGCAACTGTTCATCTTGCTAATTCTTTACAGGGATTCTGTTCGATGAGAACTACGCAAAGAAGAGAAAGATGCATTAAAGTTGCAAATAGAGTCCAAGCTGAAGTTGAAGCCGTTGGCGAACTTTTCTTAAAGCTAGCTGATGGCTTCACTCTTTTTCTTAGAGATGTTCTTTATGTTCTCTCTCTACAGAAAAATTTAATTAGTGTTTTATGTTTAGACAATGATGGTTATGATTGTCATTTTAGAAATGGTAAATGAGAAATAATGTTTAATAAAGAATGTGTTGGTCTTGTTATCTTATAAAATGACCTTTATTTGTTATCACTATGTGATGATGTGAATGTCGTATGCGATAATGAAAACATTACGTGCGAGAAAATAACTGAATCCTCGTCTACCAATGTAAACAGAAAACGAAAAAGAACTCTAGATGCGTCGTCGAAATTATGGCACTGTCGTTCAGACCATATTTCGAGGGAAAGAAAAGAAAGACTAGTTAAGAATGATATTTTACCTCCACTAGAGTTCTCAGACTTAGAATAATGCAGAGAATGCATCAAAGAAAAATATGTAAAGAAAATTAAGAAAGACGCAAAAAGAAGCACAAAAGTTTTACAAATTATTTACACAGATATTTGTGGTCTCTTTTCTGTAAAAAGTGTGGATGGTTATAACTCATTCATAATATTCACGAATGATTACTCCCGATATAGCTATATTTATCCAGTCAAAGAAAGAAATGAAGCATTGGATAAATTTAACCTCATATAAACAAGTTCCTGAACCTTTTGTAAGGTTCTTACAGGAGAATGGTATAGTAGCCCAGTATTCTACACCGGGCGAACCTTAGTAAAATGGAGTAGCTGAAAGATGTAACCGTACCCTGATGGATATGGTGCAAAGTATGATGAGCTATTCCACACTGTCTTTGAGTTTATGGATGGAGGCGTTAAAAATCGTCATTCATATTCTCAATAGAGTACCAAGTAAGTCGGTGCCTAAAACACCGTAAGAGTTGTGGACGGGAAGAGTTCGCTCATTAAACCACTTATGTGTGTGAGGAAGCCCTGCTGAGGCTAAAGTATTTAACTCAAACCTTAGAAAGCTTAATCTCAAAATAGTAAGCTGCCATTTTATTGGCTATCAAAAAGTTTTCGTTTCTACTATCCAGATAGATATACAAAGTTTGTAGAAATGAGACATGTTGTCTTCTTAGAGTATGAGATGATGAGAGGGAGCATGGTAGTTCGAGAGATTGACTTTGAAGAGAAGCGGGCGTATGCACCCACTCCGATAATTCAAGAGCTATTCTTTACACTAACTGCTGTCGCTGCACCAACAGTGCAAGATATTGTGGTGCAAGCACCTGTTGTTGTTCCTCCTGTGACAACAATGAATATGGATAAGGAACCTGTTCTTCAGGATCTTATATAATCTATTGCCACAGGTGAGAGTGAGCAAGAACAGCCTCAAACAGAAAATATATAAAATGAAGAGGCCCTGAGGAGGTCTCAAAGAGTAAGAAGATCAGCTATTTTTAATGACTATAAAATTTATCAAAAAGAGGAATTTCAAATGAAAGATGATCCCACCTCATTTGAGGAAGCCATGAGAAGTGAAAACTCTTCAAAATGGCTTGAGGCTATGGAAGAAGAAATGAAGTCTATGAAGGCTAATAAAGTCTGAGACTTAGAAGTAATTTCTAAAGAAGCCAAAACAGTAGGCTGCAAATGGATCTATAAGACAAAACTTGACTGTCAAGGGAACGTAGAAAGATATAAAGCACGACCCGTGGCAAAAGGCTTTACGTAAAGAGAAGAGATTGATTACAATGAGACTTTTTCTTCAGTCTCATGTAAAGATTTATTCAGAATCATAATGGCACTAGTGGCTCATTATGATTTAGAGTTACATCAGATGGATATAAAGACAGCATTCCTCAATGAAGATTTGGAGGAAAATGTTTACATAGCACAACCGAAAGGTTTTGTCGTGGAAGAAAATAAAAGAATGGGATGCCGCCTAAATAAATCGATTTATGAGTTAAAACAAGCTTCAAGACAGTGATACTTAAAGTTTGACAGTACAATAAAAAAATTTGGGTTTAAAAAGAATATAGAAGACAATTATGTTTACTCAAAGTTTAAAGATGGAAAATTATCTTTCTAATTCTGTATGTGGATGATATTCTACTAACTAGTAGTGACGTCAGTCTGTTACTGGAGACAAAGAAGATTTTGTCCTCAAACTTTGATATGAAAGATCTTGGTGAAGCTTCATTCGTTCTAAAAATCGAAATTCACCGAGATAGAAACAAAGAGGTATTAGGCCTGTCGCAAAAGGCATAAATAGAGAAAGTCTTAAAGAAATTTGGTATGCATAAATGTAGTCCTTCACCTGCACCTATAGTCAAGGGCGACAGATATGGAGATTTTCAATGCCCCAAAACTAGTACAAGCTCGATCAAATGAAATCGGTTCCATGTGCTTCAGCTGTCGGAAGCTTACACTATGCTTAAGTGTGTATATGCTTTGACTTGACATTTGTTACTGGGTTACTTGGCAGATTTCAGTGTAATTTTAAAATAGAGCATTAAAAATTAGTAAAGAAAGTCTTGCGTTATTTGCAAGGAACAAAAGGCCTCATGATGTACAGAAGATCAGATTCACTCCATATAGTTGGGTACACAGATTCTGATTATGCGGAAGATGACAGAAAGTTTACATCTAGATATGTGTTTACTCCCGCTGGAGAAGCTATATCGTGGAAAAGCTCAAAGCAAACCGTCACTATATCGTCCACAATGTATGCCGAGTTTGTAGCATGTTATGAAGCTACGAGGCAGGTGAATTGGCTTAAGAAGTTCATACCCAGTTTAAAAGTGGTTGACGATATCTATAGACTACTTAAGTTGTACTGCGATAATGAACCTGCAGTAACGTATGCCTACAACAATAAGTCAAGTAGCGCTGCCAAACACATTGATATAAAGTACTATGTTGTGAAAGATAAAATTCGAGATCAAATTATAAGTCTTGAGCATATATGTACCGCGAAGATGTTAGCGGATCCGCTTACTAAAGGCTTACCACCCAACGTGTTCAGAGAACATGTAGCCGGCATTGGTTTAAGGGAAAACCTATGATTTCTAGATAAAAAATGGCTCAAAGATTAAAATAACTATTTCAGAACAGAGAGGTGTATTGTAGCTGTTGAATCTATCGACGATTGACCGTGACGATAAGATATGTTCTATGCACTAATCTGTGATGGAATGAGTAAAGTCAAAAGTAATTAAAATAAAAGTATAAGTTGAGATCAAAGAGGAGAATGTTAAAAGATTGATCTCTTGTTAGTTGGCCCAATGGCCAATTGGCCTTGACCTCGCGCCCTGATCGGAGACGCCCAGCCCAATTTCTAGCTGGTGGGCTCTGTCGCATAGTGCAATATAAAAAGAGATGGGGGCCGAGACGGCACAGAATACGAGATTTACCGCGCCGCCACATCTCCACCTACAAACCCTAGCCAATTTACAGGGTTGCGCTGCCAACGACGAGAAGTCACCACCACCGCACCGGATCCTCGCCGCCACCGGAATGCCACCGCCCTTTTCACGGAACATCGCCGCCCAAACGTGGACTTCAACAGTAAAGGGCGGATGGCCGGCTCTTCCTCAAATACAACAGCCACGGGCACCGATGGTAAACTTTCCTCTCTCTCTCAGCTCACTGTTCCACTCCTAGGTGATCCACCCGAGGGCAAACAGGAAGTAGTACTAAGAGTCAGTGGCGAGTAGAGAAAATTCAAAGTGGGTGCGTTTCACTGTGGGTGCATAGAATTTTTTCATAGAGGTACGAATGTAATGAAAATTTAATAAAATTACTGATTTTTTATTTTTTCGTGGGTGCAACTGCATCCGACACCATGTACGTGGCTCCGCCCCCTGAGTAGTAGTGAAATACATGAGCTAACAACAAGAGACTGGGATCACCGCATCACGCATTGAAACTCCTGATATTTTTGGGACATCAATTAAGTGAAGGAATATACAAGCGGCCGATATATGCTTGCATCACCACATCTGCATTATTAGGGTGGACAGGAAGACGTTTGCATAACCTATATTAATTTTCGGCGGTGTAGGTTTGATTTCGCTCGCTGCCTGATGTTGAAGACAATCATACATTTCGTAATCCGTGAGGTCATAGATATATCTTTTTCCTTGTTGTCACAATCACTCTCATGTTTATTCAGAAAAAAATGTAAAAACGATCGCTCTCGGGAAAAACACGTCCTATGCCGACAATGAAGACCTGCCAATTATTTTTTGAAGAGAAAAGAAGATCAGTCAAATGAGTACAATACATGTACATCAGTCATCCATTATTTCTTATGCACTAGATCATGCATTTCTGTTATGATGCTAGAACTCACCTTCATTATACAGTTGACGAGCATGTTTATACTCATGAAGAGTGGTAACACTCCTTTATTTGGTGCAGAACAATAAAACAATACTTGTACAGTTTTTTATCAGCCAATCAAAACCTTTGGACATAGGAATACGGCAGAACAGCCACCGAACAGAGATATTTGAACTGATCTGTACCTACCGAGCGGCGCGGCGCGGCCGTGGTTTCTCTCGTGCAAGCTATGGGCGAAATGAAAGAAAGGTAATGCTAATGCCGGTAGACACAACGACATGGTTTCAATCAGGAAAATCATTACGATGACAGAATCCCATGCGAGCTCTAGCACAACTTGGCCAGAGTTCGGACCATCCCAATTGGCATCTAAACAATGATCGCCAATGGCATGGCCAGTACATGCTTGCTGGGCCATTCGTAGGCAGGTTAAGACATGTTCTTGGGTCAGCAACGAATAAAGCATTATCCTAGCTCCGTTACAAAAATGAGTAAGTGATGCTCCGACAAGCCATTCCTGTGGCCCGCCGCAACCAGGACATTTTGGAAGCCTGATAAACGATCGAACCGTGGTACACTGCATACATGATTGATGAATAACGAATCAGAAACGAAATGGAATTTCGTACTCAAATAAGACGGGCGCGCCAATGGGACTGGAGTAGGGCCGATCCGTGCCCTTTCGGATAACAACGCCAACACATCAGTCAGGGCATGTTGATCCTTTATCTGTTCTTTCATTTTTTTAAAAAAATAGAATCATTATCCTGATAATAGTAATTTTAAAACGGGATTATTTTTGTTCACGTTCGATAATATAAAAGGACTTGGGCCATTGCCCGTGGTATTGTTGGGATAAATGTGGGGGTAATGGAGCCTCTTGCGCTGTCACTTGCGGTCCTTGCGGACGCGTTATGTAGGCCCACTAGGACTATAGTTGCGGGCCAGCAACCAAAGCCATTCTTCGCCAAATAAATTCGTCGATCGGATCGGGCGCCCCGGAACGTCGAATGCGCGGGCTGCCGAAAACATTTCGGCAGGCCGGCCTAACAGCCCACCAAGCGTTCTCTCCTACGCGGACAGCGCGGGATCGCGTCGGTGCCACACGCAGCAGGCGTCCCGCTTTCGTCTTCAGGCCCATGTGCGCGCGGTGCGTGACGAGCGGCGCCAGGAGCGCATTGGCCTGCGCTGCCGCTGCCTGCATCTCGTCTTTCTGCTTGCCGCTACTGGCTACTACTAGTCGCTTCAGCCGGGAGGAAGAGGAACTCGAACTTGGCGGTTCCTCGCTTCTGTTATGCCCACGGCTCTCGGCTACCTCAGAGCCTCTCGCACACCGGAGCGCACCGTCGGCAGTAGCAGCGGCGGTGGCCCAAACCGTCAAGGCCTCTTCGTAACGCAGGAATTTCACAAAAAAAAATCACGCAAGAGTCTCACGAAAATCAGTTTAATTTTATATAAAAAATGCAGAAAATAAAAAAATTCATTCCAAAGGAGGCTCAATTCCGCTCAAGCCACGGGCTGTGTCGGTGGAGGGACAGGCGCTAGTCGCGTGCACGTTCCGTGTGCTGCTCCTGTGATTCCGGGAGTGGCCAAGCCTGTTGGGCGACCGGCAAGTCCGCACTAAACACCGTCTCGTGGTGGCTTTTCCTCTCTTTTTTCTTCTCGGCCCCCATTGACGGCAGCTGCTTTTCCATCAGAACCTCGGAGGCCCGCCCTAACCCTGCACATCCGTCCGAGTTCACGTTCGTGCTCACTTTTCTCTCCAGTTGAGTTGATCGCACGGAACGAACCTTCAAACATGGGGCAGATCGAGCAAAGCCCTCCGTAGTCTTCGCTAACACTGAAAACGGTCTGAAACAGTCGCAAAAAACACCTCAACTATTTTCACCTTAAACGAAAAAGTCAAAAACATAAATAAATGATAAATATGAAATTCAAAAACAAACCAAAATAGTGGGTAATCAAAAAAAGATGTAAAAAATATAAATAAAATAAATATTAAACATTCACTCAAATCTTACAATATATATAATATAAGTTGCAATTAAATTCACAATATACAACTCAATAACATAAGCCAATAAAATATTGTTTAGTTCATAACTTTTAATTTTTATTTTTTATAAAATATGTTTAAATGTGATCTCGTTATCGTATATTTGGGTAAAACGGTAAAACAAGAAAAAAAATCCGCTAAAAACGGTCGGAAAAAACATACTATTTTCGTTACTATTTTTGTTTTTCTATGCCTATCTAAAAAGGGTAAAAAAAATAAACAAAACAATGTCGAAAGAGAAAATTTTTGTACGGTTTCAACCCTAGTCTCCCTTGGTTTTCACCGACAAGTAGACGTAGAACCGGGCACGAAAAGTCAACAGAGAGGTTTAACAGTTAAAAAAACCCGGCATGTCACATGTGAGTGTGATACTCGAGTTATTACTGGTGGCTGTATTTTGTTTATACTAGGACTACCTCTGTTTCAAAATAAACATTTTATTTAAATTTTGTGTTATTTAGCTTTGATAAAAGATTTATATAAATTTAGTTAAGTTTAAAAATCTAATATTTGTACTTTTAAATTTTTTATAAAAACTACTTTTATAATATATATTTTATATATATTAAAAAATAATTAATATTTATAAAAATCATTGATAAAAATAAATTTAATTTAATTTAAATAAATATTTATGGAACAGAGGGAGTACCGGCCAGGCCTGACGCGTGGCTGTATTTTATTCAGCGCCTCCTCCTTGGGCTGGAATCTGGAAATTGATGGAGGAGAGTTTGTTTGTTATCCTTGTGCACTGTGCACAACCCGTCTAATTTACGGAGGGCTCGTCTTCATCACCGAGAAGAGTGAGCATCGTGTCCTGTTTGTGATAAAACTACTGTTATCCTGTACCAACATGTACTCGAAGTTGGAGTAAAAACGGTGCAGTAATGGCGTTGCCCCGGAATAGTAAGAGGGGATCCGCGAAATCTCCGCAAGAACACGAGGACGAGGACGACGACCTCCATATGACTCTCCAGGGTCCCCCCGGTCTCCATAACTTGTGCTCGTAATTGTCAAAGAACTGTGCGTGTCGTAGTGAAAGTGTAGCGGCCCCGAATTTGCGTCCTGCGGGGCTTGGACTTCGGAGACGGATCATGAACTACTGTCATTTGGCACTCAATTAGAATAAAGTATACAATTAAGTGGATACGGTATGATTTATGGTAGCCCTGATAAGCGTGTTCAAAAGATTGATTCGCTCACAGAGATCCCCAATAATTTGTCAATTGTCATGGAGTTGGTCTGAGGATTACAAGGGTAGCATAGCAGGAGAGATCTAGCTAGGGACAAGGACCGTTTTCTGCAGGTGTAATTGTTAAATTGTGACTAGTGCACCTCAGCATGTGGCCGAGATCTCAAAGGAACCACCTCAAGGAATCATGTGAAATCATCCCTCGTTTTATGGCAACTTTCTTCCGTGCTCTAATTTTTTCGGTTCGTACTATTCCTTCCCCTTGCATAAACCCCTTTCACAATCCGAATTTCAATTTTACCTTGAGCAGGGGAATGTTCTCGTGTAGAGTTCTCAAGTAACAGCCTATTATAAGGTGAATAAAACTGCAATTTATGGTTCTGTAAATCATGGTAAATTGAAAGACGAGGAAATTCCACAAGAACATGATAATTGTGGAAGATATGTATTTAATTCTCTCTCAGAATCGTTTATGTGACTGGGTTGTACTCTCAAGGTTTAAATATAGTATTTCCTTGCGCTGGCAGAAAGAAGTGATAATTTGAGGATTTCAAAACAAGAAGTACATAGTACTAATAACTTATGGTCCTTACGAACCATAAGTACATTTTAAGTTTTCACATCCACATTGAAATAAGTTTATGAAAGAAAAATTACAATTATCTCTACTTTTTAAAAAAATAGTTTTTTTTTCTACGTACACACGATAAAAATGTCTTCTATATGTACATAAAAAATGTACTCAAAGTTATTTATTTTTACAAATCTGACGAATAAAATCTTTTAACAGACATCTCTTATAAATCTAACGAACGAGCTCCTCCGAATCTTTTGGATCTTGGCTCCACAAAAATAATTGTTAGTAATTAATATAATATAATTACTCAGAATAAATATATAAAATTCAAAGTAAGTTGTTGAAAAGATGTTGGAAAACATGCCGACGATGACAACGTGGTCCTCATTCTGTGCTACGAAAGTGCCGTGCAATGAAAAGTTGTTACTCCGTATAATACAACCTTGCCATGCATGCAGAGATAGCTGATAGGAGCATTATTTTAATGTAAGATGTTTAGACCGCTGGTGAAAAATAAATAAAAAGAGTAATAAAATACAATTAGCTGAGATGAATATATGAGATAAAAAAGTTGTTGAAAAATAATATAAATTTATTTTAAATTGTCCAATAAATCATTTTCTATCTATGCTATGCACTACTAATTAAAAGGGAAAAATAAAGTTTCAAATTTTAATATAAATATATTATTTTTTAAATTAATATTTTTTAAAATTGTAACGGTAGCACAGGTATCAGGCAGTGATTACTAACAGCCCTTAGATGCAAAAGATCTCCCGTCCCTCCCGGTCTTCCGCGCCGTAATAACAATTTTTTCCTCCTCTACCGCCGAGCTGAGCAACCACTTGTCCGGTTGTCCCCTTCCTGGTCCCCTACGGAGTATACTACTTCACAGCCCATTGCTTGCTCCCTCTCCGCCCACTCCACTCCGCCGATCTGCTCCACTCCAGCTTCTGGAAGAGTATCCCGCTCCCACTCCGCATGGTCACTCCATAACTCACTCACTCACCACGCTCCCAGCGACCGCACCACCGACGACAATGGCGTTCGGCAGCGGCCTGGGCCTGTACCACGTCCTCGGCGTGGCCAGCTGCGTGGCGCTGGTCTACTTCTCCCTCGGCGAGCTGGACATCCACCCGCTCTCCTTCTCCCTCCCGTCCGTGCGGGGGCCTTCCTCCTACAGCGCTCCCACGGCCCCCTTCGTCGAGCGGCGCGGCGCGCGGCTGTTCCTGGACGGCCGGCCGTTCTACGTGAACGGGTGGAACTCGTACTGGCTCATGGACCAGGCGGTGGAGATGCGCACCCGGCACCGCGTCTCCCGCATGTTCCGCAATGCCGCCGAGATGGGGCTCACCGTGTGCCGCACCTGGGCCTTCAACGACGGCGCCTACAACGCGCTGCAGCTCGCCCCGGGCCAGTTCGACGAGCGCGTCTTCAAGGTAACCGTAATTTCAGCCGCCATTTCAGTACATAGTTGCCGGCGAGATTGCCGGTGCTCCTTGGGCACGGAATGCGGCGCTGATGAGGGAAGGATACGTGATTTGTTACGCGCAGGCGCTGGACCGGGTGGTGGCGGAGGCCGGCCGGCACGGGATGCGGCTGATTCTGTGCCTGGCCAACAACCTGGAGGCGTTCGGCGGGAAGACGCAGTACGTGAAGTGGGCGTGGGAGGAGGGCGTCGGCCTCTCCGCCTCCAACGATTCCTTCTTCTTCGACCCAGCTATCCGCGACTACTTCAAAGTCTACCTCAAGGTCAGCTGGATCGAGCTCGCCCACTCGCTGATTTAACTACTGTGACGCTAGCTGCAGTGTCGGTTAAACACTGGTGTCGCCACGGGGTGTGTCGGTGGCGAGCTTTTTTACTGATGCTTTGTTTCCGGTTGGGTGGTGCGTGCAGACGCTGCTGACCAGGAAGAACCACTTGACAGGGGTTGAGTACAGGGACGACCCTACAATCCTGGCGTGGGAGCTGATGAACGAGCCCAGGTGCACCACCGACCCGTCCGGCGACACGCTGCAGGTGAGGGAGCGCCTAGTACAATCTTCGTCAATGCTTTTGAATTTGGTTGCGTCGATGACCGTGATCCATGACTCTTCGTGTAAATCGATGCTTACACATACGCACGTTTGTTACGTTGGTTGTTTAACCTGCTAATGGTATACCTGCATCGATTGAATTGAATTACAGCGCTGGATCGAGGAGATGGCGGCGTATGTGAAGTCGCTCGATAAGAAGCACCTGGTCACCGTCGGCTCCGAGGGGTTCTACGGCCCGACTAGCCCCCAGCGCAAGCAGACCGTCAACCCGGGGGAGTGGCACGACAACTACGGCGTGGATTTCATCCGCAACTTCAACGTTTCGGACATTGACTTCGCTTCCATCCACCTCTACCCAGATAAATGGTAAGTACTCCGGAGTTGTAGTCGACTGCAACAACACCTGCGTTTCACACGCCAGAAGCAGAGCACAGCAGAGCTGAACCGATCGGTTGTGTTGTATGTGCAGGCTGCAGCACGCGAAGCTCGACGAGAAGCTCAAGTTCGTGACGCGGTGGATCACCGCCCACGTCGAGGACGGGGAGAAGGAGCTGGGCAAGCCCGTGCTTACCACCGAGTTCGGGCTGTCGCACAAGGCCGAGGGCTTCGACCACTCGCACCGCGAGACCACCTTCAGGGCCGTCTTCGACACCGTCTACGAGTCCGCCAAGCGCGGCGGCGCCGGGACCGGCGCCTTCGTGTGGCAGCTCGCCGTGGAGCGCATGGAGGAGTACCTCGACGACTTCGCCATCGTGCCGAGCGAGAGGCCGTCGCTGCAGAGGATGCTCAAGGCGCAGTCGTGCAGGCTGACCAAGCTGAGGCTCCGCGGAGAGGGGGGAGACGCGAGGCGTGCGCTGTCGGCGTGCGCCGGTTTGTCGCAGTAGGGAAGGGAACACGGATGAACGGTGGAGAGAAGAGAAGCCGCCGTTCATTTGCCTCGATGAAGTTTGGCTAATTTTGTTGCGCCCAGGTGGAGCTGTTTCGTTTGTTTTTGCCCCTCTGAAATGGGGCGAGCGGTCGTGAAGTGTGTCAAAAGTGGTAGTAAAGTGGTACGAAATGAATAAGAAAGCATAGTGAAAAGTTGTCATGGTTTGGTTCGTTTATCGCTGGCGCTACCGACGCCTGCAGATCCCCACTGTTTGTTTCTTTTCGGTGGTGTACTTTACGTAGATGCCCTTAGACGACCGACATGTAAAAGTCGTCGTCGAGCGGCAGAATCTCAGTATAGTAGTCTTCAAATACTGTATTTCCTGAACATGACAGTTTTATATGGCTTTAAGCAGAAGGAAAGAGGCTAAAACGACAGAGATGGAGAACTTCCAGATATTCCGTGGCCACCATATGCATGTGATCATGTAAAATATCATTTCCATAGTACTATGAGTTACTAGTTTAGTATATAAAACGATCTGAACGGCATTGTAAGATCGCTATTTGAAATGACAACGTTTTTGTTACGCCGACAAGGATCGTTACTCGTGAGTCACCTGAGCTCTAGTGAGTAGTGACCACAATAGTTTTCACATACAGGTTTAATTAACAGAGGCATCGTAAGGCCATTTCGAAATGGAACCAAGAAACAAAGATCAAACATACACCTTTCGTTCAAAGAAAATTAGGGTGAGGACTAAGTACCAGGGCGTCGCCGGCGAGGGCCATGGAGCCGGGGAAGCGACATATGATGGCTGCGGAGACGAACGCGAGGTTGGTGACGACTAGCTCCTGGCTCGGCGTGTTCACCGCCTCTATTTCGGCTGGACCGGGCAGCGGGCAGGGAGAGGGAGCGGCGCCATGGAGGCGATGGCACTGGCTTCCGACGAGGGGAGGTGTAGCCGACGAACACGGACTCCGATCCCAAGCAAGAGAAAATGGGCCAGCGAGCCCACAAACGTTCTCTAAAGCCCAGGACAGCCTGGCGGCGGAGTCAAATGGCAGTAAAGTTTTTTTTTTGTTTGAGAGAAAATGCCGGTAAAACTGAACTGACGAGTTTGGACGTTTGGGCTCTTGTTGAAGCGCTTTGAGCCCGCGCCCAGCCCCAACATTTGCACACCGAAAACCGTGTGGCCCGTCTAAAAAATACCACTACTATTCTAAAAACGATTTTCTATCACTTTAGAACCATGGTTTTCATTCATGAAGCTCCCATTCCTTCTTGTGCAGAGAAAAAAAAATGAAAACCAGAAAAAAAAAACACATTTGAACGAATGAAGAGACGACAGTCGTGAGCGAAAAATCTGGCGCCATTGCCCTTGGCTGCCACATCCGGAAACCCGCCGGCGAATCATTTTGCAGCAGGGGATCAACCAAAACAGTAAGTTGCAAGTAGTGTCGCGGACGAAACCTGCGGGCCGCGCGGCTGCGGGCCGGGGCGTCAGGAGTGTCGGCCATTGCCGCCGCCGCACGTCTGGCTGGACAATTTTTACATGGCCTTCGTCACCAACTCACTACGGTCTCCGATGGAAAACGCGCGCACTAGCCACAGTGGCCTGGCAGGCAAAGAGAGGCTGCGGTTCGTGTAGCAGCATAATTGAACTGCCACTCGCCTCTGGACCGCGGGATCGGTGCTGCATGTCCGTCGCTTTTTCTTTTCTTTTCTTTTCTTTTTTTTACTGGTGCCGGTTGTGGTAGATGTTCAAGCTGGCATGCCACAACTCGTACTAAGCACATTACCTAGGAGTAGGTAATAAACCAGAAGTATATGCTCGATCGTACGTAAGCTTTTCTCTAGAAGCATGTATGCTTTTGGTGACAATCTTCCGTTTATTTCTCCTTTCGCTTTTGGTGATAAGGAATTGGGGCAGTAGTATCTGGCGGCTACGTGGAACACGAGAGAAGGATTACTAGTGCGGGGTAGCATTCGTGGCATGCACGCCAAATCAGGGAGATTCTTCTTCATTCCAAGCAGCACAGTCGAACGAAGAATGCCCCACGTCCATCGGTGTCCACCGTTCACCGTTAGTATCTCTCCGCACAGATGCGCTCTCGCTCACAGAATCTAATAATTGGGCGGTTGACTTCCGCTGCTGCATTAGCGAAAAGAGCGTTACGACTTTGCACTGCTGCTAGTAAGCTGCCTGGCAGTCGTTTATCAACCGACCAGAGCACACGGGTCAAGTGGCACAAAGAGTGTTGGGTGACATCACGTTGAAAAAAAAAAAGGTTTGGAGCTTAACATCAACTTATGTGCTACTAATAAAAGAGAGATCCGCACGCTAGATCCTCCAAAAGGCGGCACTGCATGAGTGCATGATCAAAAGCCCCGCAGTGGTGGCACGCTACCTCGAGTGGTCCGGCTTTAGTGTTGGTTCACTTTTTGGTGCATTTGTCCACCGCACTGCCGAGACACACGCACGTATGTACAGCAGCCGGGCAGCAGGGAGCCCCAGATTTGCACGCACGGTGGGCCGGCCACTTCCGCGCGACAGCAGGGGCCAATGGGATACGGCCGATTGTGGTGGTGACGCTGGCGCTTTTTGAATTTGTCTCGTGCGCGCAGCCACAACTCGCGCGCCAACGGCGGAGCTGCTGGAGCGGGCAAGAGAGAGATCACCTGCCGGCCTCCAAGCGCAACGGACGCCGATCTACGGCAAAATCGATGGCCGCGGACCGCAGAGAGGGGGTCGTGCGTCGGCCGCACGCGGCCCGCACCCAGGTTTTCCTAGCTAGACTCCAAGAGCTAAGCAAGCACACTGCCGCCCAGCGGCGCCGTGGCGGCCGCGGCAGCTGACGGTCGACCGACCGATACGACTGATCCCACGCAGAAACGTCCATGTTTTCACGGAATCGGGATCACCGGCAGTCGACTGCCGGTTGCTACCGCGTGGGTCGCGCGCGCGTTGAGGCCCACACACAGTGACGATGGCTCACGACAGTCGACTGCGGAGGATCGTGTCCGTTTCCACGAGCCCCCTCGGCTCATAGTACTGCGCGATGCGACAAGCGGATGCCGTAGGAGTCAGAGCAGTCGCGACAACCAGCGCGGAGGTATCGCAAGAAGGCACGCGCGCATGCACAAGCGGACAATGGACAGACAGCGGAGTACTAGTCGCCACACAGTAGTACTCCATATAGTACGAGCAACAAAGAACCTCCTCTCTCTCTCTCTTCTCTGCTTCAAGCATGTAATCGACCCTACTGTAGAGAGTTGATCGACGACGATCCACCGACCGGCACACAGAAATGTGCATGTCAACGTCGATCGCGTTGCTACCGTCAGATGAAAAATAGCAGCGACGAACGTCTTCAACGATCGATCAGTGGCAGAATATGCCAAATGGACAAACTGCGAGACGTTTAATTACGGATGATGTATGTATTTTTTTTTCTCGAGAGGCTATCAATCTGTGTGCGACAAGTGTAGGCATTCCGTGTATATTATTATGGCGACGCAAACGACGTATAATGATCGACCTGTCAAACGAAATTGACATGAACGTAGTAGCATTGACAATGCGCCCGTCAATAATCGGCATGCGTACGTATGAATACAAAAAACTAACATGGGTTGGACTCCGAGCAAAAGACTACAAAGCACGTAATGTTCAAACTCTTGGCGCCTAATTAATTAAAAGAGAATAAGGCCTTAGAAGATGCTGTTCTCGACTCGATAGAAAGCTCCAACTGCTGGAGGCCTTGTGATTTGGAGCTATTGCTCAAATGGTTTGTGATTATGATGTTTACATGTGGACACAGGTACTAGCATATTTCTCCGTCGACCAGTTCATCATTTCATCACACTGCCTCATGGTTTTAATATCCGCAATAAGCTTCATTTGATTTTCATTTAGTAGGGAAAACATGTTTGATTTGGTTTATGTAAAATTGGCTTTGCCTTTGGATTATATGATCTACTCTTTTTTTTTCAAGAATTAGCCAGATTACCACTTTTTATAACTTAAACACCTGCTATTCATTTTAGGTTGCGGGTTAAGCATGCCTGCTTTTACACCCAAGTTCTTGTACAAAAACTGTTTTTTATGGCTTATGTAATATGCTACTACTAGTGCATAAGCTGCCCAATAAACCATACTAGACCAAAGATGCCTAAGTCAGGAAACTGTGGGCATCCAATCATAAACAATGGCTTTTACAAGTTATTTACATGTGGGTGTTTTTTCTCCGTCCACTTCGGTCAAGCTGCCCGTTTTCTTTTTTATGTTTTTGAATTGGTATTTCTTTAGTAGGGACAACACGTTCTGCTGCAACTTGCATGATTCTCTCTTCTCTGAGACTCCTACGGCTGTGGACTTAATTAGCAATGCTCGATCTTCATCAAGAAATTCAAAGAGCTGACTGCCATTCCTTGTTAGAAACAGAGAATTCTCGGCACTGTTGCAAGCTTGGGCCAGCAAGGCCACTACATCACATGCATGTAGCCGTGCCATTACTTCCAAGAGCAAAACAAGCATGCCGTGTACTGGTGCTACACGAATGAGGGCCAAGGTTTTTGTTACCGTTTGAATCGGTAAAACCGATCGGACCAGTTTAACAAAAACAGCGAAAACTGTGAAAACCGGTCAAAAACTGTTTTAAATCGAAAAATCAAAATTTGAACGAAATTTGATCGAAAACCGATCTGTTTTTCCGGTTTATCGAGCGGTTTCACCGGTTTATCAACCAGTTTTTTCGGTTTCATCGTTTTCTAGGTTTCAAAATTTGAAACCCACTGATTTCTAAACCACTCGGTTTTACAGGTTTATCGACTGATTTTACCGGTTTTCGTTATTTCGAATTTTTTCAAAATTTCAAAATTTTTAAAATTTTTAAAACGAAAACCGATCGTCCGGTAAAACTGAACTGATTTTACCGAAAACCATGAAAATCGGCCGATTTTGAACGGTTTTGTAAACCTTAATGAGAGCTCATAGCTCTTGTACAGTGTTTCTTATTGTGGTCAAGTCAAAAAGCAAAGTAAGAGGGCCGCTTTGCAATTGTCGTGCTTCTCGATCGAGTCTTTGGGGACATCAACTTTCAGACGTTTCAGCGCCTTCCACCGTCCAAGATGAATCTGGCCGCGGCTCTCTGCCCTCCGTGCAAAGTCCAGCACTTATAATTTCCTCTCGCTCGCTGGTGCATGATATCGTATGCATCCACCCAGTCGATATATTCTCCTGTCCCCAATCTCCACATGAGAAAGGAACAGGGGTGCGAGTTCTCACGACACACTAGATCGAGGGACCAAATAAATACATCGATCTGTATGGGTTCCCGATCGACCTCATTGGATTCTGATACTCCCGGGCCCGCCCGCCCGCGAGCGTATCATTGCGACCGTCAAAGTGGCCGGAGAAGAGGGGGGAAAGGCGTCGGATTTCGCGATCCGGCGGGCGATCGATCGGTGGAACAGCTATAGCTAGTGACGATTGCATCAAGGAATTGAGCAGCATGATTGCTGTGGTCGACGAAACCACAGCAAAAGCGGCATCGCTTTCCCCCGCCTATTTGGGGGCTGAGCATAGCTTTGCTTTGCTTAGCTCCTCCCACTTTGGGCGGTACGGAATCCAGATATCCTCTGGTAGATTCCCTTCTCGAAAAAGCAATTTCAGTAGCAAATATTCTATACATTTGACCACATGGACCATTTGATGGTGATGAAGTTACAATTTGCCATAGACATATTGGTTCGTCGCCAGAGTTGCTTCCTAGAAATTGTAACTAACTCGTTATATATAGTACCACTGGGCTGCATGATGCAAATCATGTGCATGATAATTATCCTATGTGTGCACGATCACCAACCATACTCACATGAATACATGATCACTGCCAGTACACACAAGACAAATTTTGGATCACGAGTTAATCATATGTGCTGTGTAGTAGCATCATGAGTTAATCATGTATTGCGCTTACACTCTGGAATTGTGAAGGCAGTTATGTGAATGTTACATCCAACATGTTGTATGAGCTTGCAATTGCTAATTGATCTGGTGCTATTTCATTTTATATCTGCATCCACCATTTTTTATTTGTTACATAATGATTGTGCATATACTAGCTAACAAACTAAAACTAATTTCTAATCATGTACTCCCTCGGTTCCAAAATATAAGCAATTCTAGTTTTAGTCAAAGTCAAAATTTTATCATTTTAACAATTAATAATAAATAAATAATAATGTTTTATTATATAAAAATTATATATTTGGATTCATCATGAAATACGCTTTCATAAATAGTATCTTTCTACATTAGAAATTATGTAATTTCCTATATATTATCAGTAAAAGTTAAAATAATTTGACTTTAATCAAACTCAAAAATACTTAGGCCTCCTTTGGATTGAAGGCTAATATTTCTTTTTCTGTGTTTTTTCTGTGAAATTAAACTGATTTCTGTGAAATTCCTGCACAATTATTGTGAAAATCCTGCGTTCTAAAGGAGCCCTTATATTTTGGAAC
>BCLG01002000.1:49793-63045 GCA_001602295.1 Zoysia matrella
TAGTTGTATTTATATATGGGGACTACATTTAATTTGATGGTTATTAAGCAGATTGATGATCACAATTGTTTTCCTTCAAATTAAAACATATAGAAAAATTGTTCTAAAATAGTTTTAACTAAGAGTATAGTAAGGTCACTTTCTTTTATAATAATTAAACAATATTATGATTTGTGGTTAAATCATGACCATTTTACATGTATCCATGCATTTTTGTTGGAAATGTAGATTATAATCAAATATCTAATGCGATGGGTAAGTGTCTTTCATTATTATTCTTAGAAAATGAGTCTAATTCTAGATGTCTAAAAGGTCGTCTGTTGCCAACTTTGATTCTAGGACGTCCATGTTATTCAATAATTATTATGCCTAGCTAGCATAGATATGACATCTAGTGCGATTTTGTTCCCTAAAAGAAATGTGTGTTTCTAGGCTCTAGTTATTTGCTCCCCACTTAACATGTCAGCGCCTGCAATTAACTACTGTACTTCTAATTTTAAATTAACCACTCTATGAAATTTTGAAGCAACCGTTCAATCAGATTTCGACAGGCCAAAAACACTTTCTTGCCAAGAAATAGATCTACTATATAGTTAGCCCATCGATCCTTAATTAATAAAAGATGTATATGCAATAAGTACGATGAAGAATATGGTAACCAAAATAATTAGTGGAAGTTGCAGGTGGGAACTTGGCCATGATGAGAACCTTGCACGATGTTGATGCGCACACCGGAATCTGGTATATTCCCTAGGCCTTTTGTCATTTTTCTGGCACCTCATACGTATGCTGGTCACAAGCATGGACTTTTGCTGCCTTAGTATCCCAAAGCCTTCAGCACTACACGTGTAAATTTTTTTTTCCAAATCAGAGTACTACTGTTTAGCGGCCGATGTTTTTTGTACTTGTATCTCGTTTATGCTTAGAAAAAACAAGAAACAATAATTAGAGGACTCAGACTCTTTCTCAATCAGCAATCGATTTCTGTTGACACCCAAAAAATGATTTCACCGGAGTATTCGGTACAATGTTAGGGCCTCCGGTAAGCCCTCTCGGGTTTGGGCACTTCGGCTAATGACCTCACCGGAGTGTTCGGTACAATGTTGGAGCCTTCGGTAAGCTCTCTCGGGTTTGGGCACTTCGCTCACTAGAGTGTCCGTCACTGTGCCGGACTGTCTAGTAAGCCCTCTCGGGTTTGAACACTCGGCCCACCGGAGTGTCCGACACTGTGCCCAATTGTCTGGTAAGCCCTCTCGAGTTTGGGCACTCGGCCCACCGGAGTGTCCGGCATATTGCTGGATTGTTCGGTAAGCCCTCTCGGGTGGTATTTTGTACACTGAAGTGTCTGGCAGGCCCTCTCGGGTTCTCCGGATTTACACGATGGATCTTTCGGCGTCATACCGGAGACTTCGATCACCGGAATGTCTAGCACTTTATCCGAGATTCTAGTAGTGTTGATTTAGTAAAGTTTTCAAAAGATCAATTCTAAATTATTTTTTAACTTGAGGGATCTGTTTCCCTGCGGGACAAGACCATACCACCTCTATAAAACAGAGGCCCGTGGCCGGTTGAGGGATATCCTAATCGATCAAACCATTTGCCTTCACATTTTGCACTTCTGTATAACCCTAATCCCCTCACTCGACCCGTTTTGCTGTTCTTCCTTCGTCTCAGCGATGTTTGAGGACGATCTGGCTGGCCTGACAAAACTCAAATCAACTCTAGGATGATCCTCCTCTGACGGGGTCCCTCTCGAGGCAGGATTTTCTAAGTGCTCCCCAAACCCGGTGTTGAAGAAGAGCTGGCGTTTCTGCACACAGGCGTGTGAGCGGTGTGTTGGTCTAGACTTGATTCGGTGTCAACACACTTTTTGACGACTCTATTGGGGACGAGTGATTGCGGTTGCACAAACCGAATCGTTGTTTGCTCCATGACCTCCGAGATCTCCACAACGAACATCATCATGCTATCCTTGGAAGAGTTGTTCGAGGAGGCGCGCAAGGCGTTCTTAGAACGCCGGAGGGCCTCCGAAGAGGCGCGCAAGACATGCGAGGAGCGGGAGCTACAAGAGTACTTGGCGTGTTTCAAAAAGGACCGCCAAGGCACGATCTCTCAAGTGAAGGAGCCCGTTCTTTCAGCCGTCGACGACGACGCGACCATGGATGCTGCCAATGTAAGTACATATTCGCGCCCTCCTGTTACTTTTGAAGTCCTTTCATATTACTTTACCAAAATGAAAAATGTCTTACCAAATGATATGCAATACATGATCCAAGAAAACTTGTATGCTAAAAATATTAGTATTGTATCATCGTCTCATGTTGCACGTGTAGCTAGTACATCGACGCCTACTACCTCTAATGTAAAACATCCTACGTATGGCATGCCGTTGAACTCATTTAGTGAACAAACTAGTTTTTCATCACCCGTGCATCACCTGAGCTTTATTCTTCCTTACCGTACCGTTGCATATAGCACACCGTCCATCCCACCAAGCGGCATTGGAATCTCTCATGGCCCTGTCCCTAATGAAATATTTAGCGCCATAAAAACAAGCGCACATTCTCCACCGTCGAGTACGTCTACTAGGTCACTCTTTGCCAACATAAAGGAGTGTATGGCGCGCATTAAAGAGGACTTAAATAAACAATTTTGTTAGACGCTAGGAGTGGATCTTAAGTGGAGGGACCGAATTTATCAAAAACCATACCCCGCCTATTTTGATTCGGTCTCATATCCTGTAGGATGGCGTGTTCCCGACTTCGTCAAATTCAATGGCGAAGATAGCAAAATCACTTGGGAACACATTAGTCAATATGTAGCACAATTAGGAGAAGCGAGTTTTAGTGAAGCTTTAAAAGTATATTTGTTTTCATTATCGCTAACCAGAACCGCTTTCTCTTGGTTTTTGTCATTATTTTGGAGCTCTATTTACACATGGGAGTCATTAGAGCGTAAGTTCTATGATCATTTTTACTCCGGGGATAATGAATTAAAGTTGTCATATTTGACGTCAGTTCGACAAGAAAAAGAAGAACCCCTCGTTGACTATCTTCGACGGTTTAGAGATGTTAAGAACCGATGCTTTAATTTAACAATTTCTGAAAAAGACTTAGTCGACTTAGCTTTTAATGGTTTATGGTCGCATCTTAGAGAGAAGTTAGAGGGGTACGATTTTTTAACACTCACTCACTTCCAACAAAGGGCTTCAGCTCAAGAGAGCTGAAGTAAAGAAATAAAAATAATTATAAGACCTGTCATAACATGCACGTCGTAGAATATGATTCGGATAGCTCTGATGATAATTCTAATGACATTTTGGCTACCAAGTTCGTTCGGCCATCTAAGGTCAAATTGTTTGCTTGTGATTCGCTCAAACCGGTTCATAAGAATCGAAAAGATGATGTAAAATACACCTTTGATGTAGCTAAGTGTGATAGAATATTTAATGAGCTGCATAAAGGTGGATACATTAGGATCGCATGTACTTTACCTTCGGCGGATGAGATTAAGCGTAGGGTATATTATAAATAGCATAACTCTTATTCTCATGCTACTAATGATTGCAATGTTTTCCGTCGATAGGTCCAATCGGCCCTTAATGAGGGACGATTGAGTCTTAAAGAAATGTAGATCGACAAACACCCCTTCCCCGTCAACACTCTAGAGCTCTGTTGATTCGACCTCATCAAGCCGATACCACCAAGGGGAAGAACGTGATCATCAAGGAGGAGATGCCTATTTCTCCAGCTGAGAAAGAAGCTTCTAGGAAGGTGATGCTTGAGAAGTCCTCCGATGGTTAAGAATCTCTCAAGGTTTCCATCCCAGGCTCTTGACCCGAGAGACAAGTTCCACAGCCCAAGCTGATAAAGCCAAAGAAATCGGAGGTGGGTAAGTGGAAGATAAACCAAGATAAAGCCACGGATCGGACGATGAGGCCCAAAAGTGCCTTCGACTGTCTCATGGCTAAATACAAGAATAAAAAAATCAATTTGAATAATCGGTCTATGAATCGGTCAAGGTCGCCACCTAGAGGAGGCAGTCCACCTAGAAAGGAGATGAGCCCAACCATGAATGTGCATGGGCCCCTCCTCCTTTTTCTTCACAGGGCTTCAGAGTGCCGCCACAATGGTTCTATCTTGTGCCTTGTCCACCGTTTTCGGTGTGGCATCCACACATAGGACCATGGATGCACGTGCCACCGATGCTCATGCCATCGATGCCCATTCCGCTAATGTCATACCCGCCGTTTCATATGGGGTGGAATGGGTCGAGAGGAGATGTCTTCACAAGGCTCCAACTATATCCTGGATCGAACGGATTCTCGACCGATCAAGGCTCAAGGAGGGAGCTCCACCACCGCATCTAATCAAGATGACACCCAAAGCAAGGTAATGCACCTGTTCTCTCCACTGTTGTTCACCAAGAGAGTGCATCTGGAGGTGTCATGAAAATCGGCACAACCGATGTCAAAATCAAAGGAGTTTTCACAGGACCGGTCACTTTAGATGATCCGGTCGAAAAGACTTCTCACGACCATAAAGCTAGCAACAGCAAGAGCTCCTCTAAGTACACACAACCGAGGTGGTGTCCGCCTGGCTTGACGCACACTCAAAATAGGAAGCTCCAAAGGCTGCGCCTCCGAAAGATGCGAGTGGAGAAGGCGGAGAAAAGGAGTGACGAGGTCTTTAATGAGATCAAGCCGATGGTCCCTCAAGGTAAGCAGTGGAGCGTTAAGGAGCCTGAAGCTCCTACTTCATCAGTGATGGAGGAAGCGAAGGCTACTTCAAAGCCACTTAGTTTGGCCGATGCCGTTTTGAGAGAGGACTCCACAGTGCCCTCACCCACGAGAGACGTCGACATGTCCGAGTTCAACGACGACGACCTCTTGGACTATGAGCCTACACCGCCCTGAAAAGGTATGTACATTAACACTATTTGCTTATCTCTTTTCGATTATTAGATTATAGAGGAAGAAGTCATGGCACAATTCGAATTTGGTCCGAAAAGTGCTATCTTTGAAAAGCTTGAGGAATCAAAGAACCATTTGAAACCCCTCTATGTGAGAGGTCATATTAATGGTTCACCGATTTTTTGCATGCTTGTAGACGGCGGTGCTATTGTTTATCTAATGCCGTATTCTTTGTTTAAGAAGCTAGGTAAGGCTGATGACGAGCTCATCCGGACCAACATGACTTTGAACGGTGTGGGAGGAGGAGACCCTATCGAGGCTAAATGGATCGCTTCTATGGAACTCATCGTTGTAAGCAGGACCATGGCTACCGCTTTCTTTATTACCGATGTGCGTGGTAGTTATAGCTTGATCTTAGGGCGTGATTAGATTTATGCCAATAGATGTGTTCCTTCTACCTTACACCAATTCTTGATATAATGGATTGGTAATGATGTAGAGGTGGTTCATGCGGATGCATCGGCTTGTTTTGCTATGGCTGACTCATCTTCTTTGCCGAATGACGCCGTCAAGTGCTTGACCTGCTTAAACTTGACGGATTATGATTTTCTTAGTGTGACTAGAGATGGTTTTGTAACGGTCAATGTAAAGCCGATGAAGAATCGGCTCAACCATATAATATAATTTAATAGATTCTAATTTTGTTTGGTTGCAAAAGAGAGTGGAACACTATCAGTCCAATACGAACGATATGTGCGATGCTATCGAGAAAATAGAGAATATGGATAAGTTAGGATAAGGATTCACATCGGCCGATCCTCTTGAAGAGGTGAACCTTGGTAGCGATGAAAATCCGAGACCAACTTATATAAATAAAAATCTAAAAGCTGATTATAGGTTGAAGTTAATCGGTTTACTAAAAAAATTTGTAAACTGTTTTGCATGGTTCTATAATGAAATGCTCGGGTTGAGTCACGAGTTAGTCGAACATTGACTTCCAATAAAATCTGGTTTTAGACCTTTTAAGCAACCAATGAGGAGGTTTAACCTGAATATGCATGATTGGATTAAAGAAGAAATTAATCGATTACTCAATGCAAAATTCATAAGACCTTGCAGGTATACGGAGTGGATATCTAATATTATGTCGGTGAAAAAGAAGAACACCGGTAAGATTAAAGTTTGCATTGATTTCAGAAATTTAAATAGAGCTACTCTTAAAGATGAATATTCTATGCCCGTAGCTGTTATATTGATTAATGATGCTTTTGGCCATAGAGTTATTAGTTTTCTTGATAGTAATGCGGGAAACAACCAAATCTTCATGGCCGTAGAGGATATGTCTAAAACTGATTTTAAATATTCGAGTTTTGTTGGATTTTTTGAGTGGGTTGTTATGACTTTTGGATTAAAGAATGCGAACGTCACATATCAAAGAGCTATGAACTTTATCTTTCATGATTTACTTGGTGCTATCATAGAGATTTACATAGATGATGTGGTGATCAAATCGGTCGCTTTAGATTCTCACTTGGCTGATTTTCAACATGCCTTGGATCGAATGCGTCGTTTTGGTTTGAAAATAAATTCGCTCAAATGTGCTTTTGGTGTATTGGTCGAAAAGTTTTTAGGCTTCATAATTCAAGAAAAGGGTATAGAGGTTGATCCTAAGAACATAGAGGCAATTAAGAATGTGCAAGCGCCTACTTGTAAGAGAGAGTTGCAAAGCTTCTTAGGAAAAGTGAATTATTTAAGGCGATTCATTTCCAACTTATTGGGAAAGATTAATGCATTCACTTCTATTCTTTGACTAAAGAATGAGGTCGAATTTACTTGAGGGTAAAACAGCAAGAAGCTTTTGAGAGGATCAAAGAATACTTGTCTTCGTTGCCGGTGCTTAGGGTGCCTAAGGGAGGAGTCTTTTTCTGTCTTTACGTAGCGGCGGAAGACGATGTAGTTGGTGCTGTTTTGATACAAGAAGCTAAAGAAAATGAGTATGTGATCACGTATGTGAGCCGACGACTGATTGATGCGAAAACAATGTACACTCTTATTGAGAAACTATGTTTTTCTTTGTATCATGCTTGAGCCAAGTTGAGACACTAGATCTCATCGAGAAACTATGTTTTTCTTTGTATCATGCTTGAACCAAGTTGAGACACTATTTTTTATCTAGTATTTGTGTGGTTGCTTGTTAAACCGATGTTCTTAAATATATGTTGCATAGGCCAATTTCTAGTGGTAGGCTTGTTAAATGGGCTTATGCATTGATTGAATATGATTTGTCTTATGAGTCATTTAAATCCATGAAAGGTTAAATTGTTGCTAATTTCATTATTGAATATCGAATTGATTTAGAACATGATCAAGATGTTACTTACGTTACTTTTATCCCTTAGAAATTATATTTTAATGGATCGGTTTGTAAATAGGGTCAAAGTGTTGGTGTGGTTTTAGTATCTTCTCATGATGCACGCATTGAATTCTCAAACCGATTAGAGTATGCTTGCACCAATAACCAAGCTAAATATGAAGCATTATTGTTCGGTTTAGAGATGTTAGAGTCCATGGGGGTTAAGCATATAGAGGCTTTCGGTGATTCGTTGTTAGTAGTGCAACAAATTTCTGAAATTTTTTTGATGTTTAGACGGATCATTAAATGCCATCTTAGATAAGTGCCTAGACATCATTAAAAGAATGGATGAATTCAACATACATCACGTGCCTAGGCTAGAAAAAAGCAAATGAGTTGGCTCAACAAGCATCGGGTTACAATGTTCGTAAAGGTAGATTTTCAGTCAATAAGAAACCGATGCTTGAGGTATTAGAGCTAGAACATTCGGATACTAACACATCAAGCTGTGAATTGCTTGATTGGAGATCACCCATAATTTCATATATTCGTAGTCCAACCCAAAGTGTGGATAGAAAGGTTCGACATGTAGCTTTCAAATATACTTTGATTGATGGTGACTTATATCGCTGAATGGGAGATGATTTACTGTTGAAATGTTTGGGTGAGCATGAAACCAAAGTAGCTATGAGAGAAGTTCATGAGAGTATTTGTGGTACGCATTAATCGGCTCTGAAAATGAAATGGTTGCAAAGAAGAGCTGGGTTTTATTGGCCAACCGTGATTGCCGATTGTTATCGTTACTATAAGGGGTGCGAAGAGTGCCAAAAGTTTGACAATATTCAATTGACGCCCGCTGCCACGATGAACCCCATTATAAAACCGTGGCCATTCCGAGGATGAGGATTGGACTTCATAGGGCAAATACATCATCCGTCTTCAAAGGGACACCACTTCGTGTTAGTAGCAACGGACTACTTCACCAAATGGACCGAAGTAGTGGCTCTCAAGAACAAGACGTACAAAGAGATAATTTAGTTCCTTACTGTCGGTGTTTCATACACCGACACAGTAAATTTATACGGTCGGACGGGGGATCATGCGTTTTTAGAATCGAATGGCCTAGTCTACAAGCGAGACTCAAAGGTTAACCTGGTTCGGGCCGCCTTGAGGCGTAATACCCTATGTCCAGAGACGAGAGATCGGTCGTATGAATCTCAAGAACACGAAAGTACAATGCAGAAAGGCTCCGAATGGATCCGAGAGTCCCAAGCTCGCGTGGTGGGGGTGGTTTACAAGTGGTGATGCGTATATTTTCTCTACGTATTGTCTTTCTCTTCTCTTCCTTGCTCTCTCTATCTTCCTTTGCTCTATCTCTATCCTCTTTCTCTCAAGCTCCCCGAGTGCCTCTTTTATAGGGTCAGATCTGGGTTGTCTTCACCGGACCATGGTTGGGGTGACCGGACTATGGTTTGAGCATCTTGCCGCCTACAGAAACGGATGACCCTTTGACAGGCGGGGCCACGGTCTTCAGTGAATTATGCTCTCTGGCGTTCGGGGCGGACGATCAGCGCCCTCCGTTCGTACTTTTGTTCACTGTGGGGGAACAAGGTTGCTTTACTGTTCAGCTTTATCGCCCGGTGGGTTGTTTCTCGTCCAGCGGGGTAGTTGCGGAATCTTTCGGAATGCTTATCTTCACTGTTGGAGTAGTGATTGCTTCATGGCGGTCGGCGGATGAGTCCCGACCGCTAGGGTCCCGATAGCTCGGGTCCCAACCCCTGAGGGTCGGGGCGATTGCACCCGCCTTGGCTTTGGGCCTTGACGAGGCTTCCCGACCGCTGCGGCCGAGCCGCCTTTGTGAAGTTTTTGGTAGGCCGTTGAGGGATCGCAGCCCGCAGGTGGGCCGTGCTATAGAAGATGATCCGTAGATACCCGGGGTATACTATTCCGACACTTACCGAGCATATTATTCATAAATTCGGTATACCACAAATTTTGACTTCCAACCAAGGTACTTCTTTTACGCCCGGTCATGTCAAAGAATTACGTGATTAACATACTCAATTCATCTTCATATTATGCTCAGGCCAATGATCAGGCCGAATCTAGTAACAAAACATTGATTAAAGTCATTAAGAAAAAGATATAAGACTATCACAAGAGGTGGCATAAAGTTTTATCGAAAGCTTTGTGGGCTCATCGAATATCTAGGCACAGGGCAACTAAGGTAAGACCTTATGAACTTGTGTATAGACAAAAGGCCGTTTTACTCGTCGAGGTAAATCTAACATCTCTAAGATTAGCTAAACAATATGATTTATCCACCGATGAGTATAAAACTCTAATGATAGACAATATCGATGAAGTCACAGATAGACGTTTAAATGCCTTGAAAGAAATTGAGAGAGACAAAGCTAGAGTTGCTAAAGCCTATAATAAGAAAGTAAAGTCAAAACTTTTCAGGTGGGCGAATTGGTTTGAAAAATTATTCTGCCCGTAGGCTCAAGAAGCAACAAGTTCAAAAAATAGTCTCCTAGTTGGGAAGAGGCATACCGAATAGTAAAAGTCATCGTCGAAAATGCATATATAGTGGAAAAAATGAATGGAGAGTCATTGCCTAGGGCCCTTAATGACTGGTACTTAAAAAAGTATCACTTAAATGTATGACAAGAAGCTTAGAGGAAAAATGGCCAATATAAAGGATATCGTCGCCAAGAATGGCGCAATGGCCGATGAGTTGAGAAAACCATCACCTTTAGGTGTTTTTGGGTGCTTAAAACACTTTGGTGTAGAGACTTCACAAAAAAACAGGGGGCATATGTTGACACCCAAAAAATGGCCTCACCAGAGTGTCCGATATAATGTCGAAGCCTCCGGTAAGCCCTCTCGAGTTTAGGCATTTTGCCTACCGGAGTGTCAGACATTGTGCCGGACTGTCCCGTAAGCCCTCTCGGGTTTGAGCACTCGGCCCACCAGAGTGTGCGGCACTGTGCCGGACTGTCCGGTAAGTCCTCTCGAATTTGGGCACTCGGCCCACTGGTAGTGTTCGGCACAACGCTGGATTGTCCGGTAAACCCTCTTGGGTGGTGTTTTATAAGTCGGAGTGTCCGGCAGGCCCTCTTGGGTTCCCCGGATTTACACGACGGATCTTTATGCGTTATACCGGAGACTCTGGTCACCGGAGTGTGCGACAATTTATCAGAGATTTTGATAGTGTCGATTTAAAAAAGTTTTTGGTAGATTAATTTTAAATTATTTTCTAACTTGAGAGATTTGTTGCTTTGCGGGATAAGACCATCCCATCTCTATAAAATAGAGACTCATGGCCAGTTGAGAGGTATCTCAATCGATCAAACCATTTGTTTTTACATTTTGCACTTCTCTAGCTCTAATCCTCTCAGCCTCGATTTACTGTTCTTTCTTTGTCCTGGCAATATTTGAGGACGATTCGGCTGGTCTGATCGAGCTTGATCAACCCTAAGATGATTCTTCTCCGACGGAGTCCCTCTCGTGGTAGGATTTTTCAGGGGCTGCCAAAACTTGACGTTGAAGAAGCACCGATGTTCTCGCACACAGACATGCAAATGGTGTGTTGGCCTCGACCTGATTTGGCGTAAACAATTTCATTACACCGTTAAATTATAAATGTGTTCGGACAGAAGCTGGTGGACTAGGCACAGGCAGAGGTGGTGGTGGGTGAAGTCAGAAGCATGTTGTGTTGGATTTGCATTGGACAGCTGATCAGATGTCAAGCGAAAACAACTGTTATTATTTTTAGATGACTAGAAATTATGAGGACACTACAACCTGGTACCTTTAGTTGTCGATATTTCTTAACAGAACATCAAATTTGAAAATGTCATTCAACACATCCTAGTTCATTTCTTATTCTCATACCAAAGCTACAATAACAATTAAAAGTGAATGAAGGCAATAACTTTTTTTTTAAAAAAAAATGGGCCTATCAAGGCTGGCTCTGGACCAACCGAAATACCAGATATTCTAACTCCTCCAACTATTCAACACATTCGTTTCTCCTCCCTCGACTGTTTCGACGGAAGTTTTATCCGATGTGGCAGGGTGACGTGGTGTTTTATCTAACGTGGCAGCATGACGTGGCCTTTTTGCTGACATGGATAGCTGATGTGGCAGAAGCGGACACCCGATTTAGTTTGATTTTATTCTAAATAAGAAAACAAATACTTAATGACCTCAAAAGTTTATAAAAACTTTGCAAAAATTTAAATCATTTTACAAGGAACAAATTTTGTTTTGGGACCAATTTCAAATTCGAAACACATTTTATTTTAAAAATTTAGAAAAAGAAATAACTATAAAAAATAATATGTCTTCCCAATTTTGTATAAATAAATCTATTTCAAATTTGGAGATGAGGCCAAAATAAAAATTGTTTCTCATGAATAGATATATCATTCTACAAAGGTTCAAAATCATTCGAGTTAGGAAAGTCATGTTTTTGAGGCAAAATATATAGTAACTTTGTATTCTAAATTTTGTATAAATAAATATATTGCAAATTTGGAGATGAGCCAAAAAAAAGTTGTTCCTCGTGAAGAGATATATCATCCTCCAAAGTTTTAAATTCATCCGAGTTCATAAAATTATGTTTTTGAGGTAAACAGAATGTTATTGCTTCAAAAACATGACTCGACAAAATCGGATGAATTTAAAACTTTAGAGAATGATATATCTATTCATAGAAGACAACTTTTATTTTCTACTCATCTCCAAATTCGAAACAGATTTATTTATACAAAATTCGGAATACAAATTTATAACGGACGTGACTCAGCCGCAGTTATCTATTTTACCTAAAAACATGACTTTTCGAACTCTGATGAATTTGAAACTTTGAAGGATGATATATCTCTTCATGAGGAACAACTTTTGTTTTGGATCATCTCAAAATTATACTAAATTCGGAAAACATAATTTTTTATGGTTATTTTTTTTCTAAATTTTTAAAATAAAATGTGTTTCGAATTTGAAATTGGTCCTAAAACAAAATTTGTTTCTTATAAAATGATTTAAATTTCTGCAAAGTTTTATAATTTTTTGAGCCCGTTAAGTATTTGTTTTTTAATTTAGAATTAAATCAGACCAAATCGGGTGTCATGTCAGCTGATTCTATCACGTTGGACAAAACCGCCATCGAAACAGTAGAGGAAGAAAAATGAATGGGTTGAATAGTTGGGGAAGTTCGAGTCGGAGAGAAAATGAATGGAGTTGAATAGTTGAGGGAGGTATATTTCGATTGGGAGAGAAAAAGCGAACAGACGCGATAGTTGAGTGAGATAAATAAGACTTATTTCTAACTTTTTTCCGGCCAATGAATTTACCCAACCCAGCACGTAAGCCTGTGTGCGTATTCCAGCACCTGCGTGATGAGCCATTTCCATATTGCGTACCGAAATAACACAGCAGGCACGAACAGCGACCTACGGACGCGCGTACGCTGGAGCTTATTCCGTGGGCGACGGCTCGCGCGACAACGACGTCGACGCGCGCACTGGTCCATGCACTGGCGACGTAATGTAGCCACGACGCTTGTTCAGTCGGGCTCGTACTCTGACCTCCGTCTGCCCCACCAACCGGAGCAAGTAAACCCAGGCGGTGACAGCCCGCAAAGCGACGGCGAATCCGGACAAGGGCGCTCGGCCATTTGCCCCGAGAATTTGCGCCGGGCGAGATTCCGGCACCCGCCTCCTCCCCCGTTTCGGGCTATATATACAGCCTTGACCGGAGCACGAACCCATCCCAAACCAAACCAGCTCTTAGCATCGATCAGTCCACACATCGTCTAGAGCACCTGCTGTGCTCCTCAAGTTTCCCGCTCCAAATTAAGTTTGGCCCAGCCACCGCTCGAACTCTAGTAGCGTACGTGCGCAATGTCTCCCACCGTGACGGCCTCGTCGCTCTGCGTGTTCGCGGCGATGTCCGGAGCCGCCGCAGGGCGTCCGTCCGCC
>BCLG01002000.1:63055-79873 GCA_001602295.1 Zoysia matrella
GGCGGGCAGGCAGAGCAAGCGGGCCGTGGCGCAGCCTCTCGCGGCTAGCGTCGTGACGGAGACGCCTGCACCACCGGTCATCGCCCCGCCGCCGGCTCGGCACGTCGCAGACCCGCCGCGCAGACGTGGGGGCCGTGGCGGCGGCGGCGGCGAGCACACGGCGTGGAAGAGCGTCCGGCAGGAGAGGTGGGAAGGGGCGCTGGAGGTGGAGGGCGAGCTGCCTCTCTGGCTGGTGCGTGCTGACACTTCATCATGCATTAAACTAACGTATTACTACTTGCATAGCAATACCGTTGGCTGCACGCTTTCTTTTGATCTGGCTTTTCCTTCTAACTAGCTTTCTTTTGGTGATTCTTCAGCTGACCATAACAACCTCTTACCTCTCCGTTCTGTAATATTAACATTTTTCGGTGTTCTAAGCTAAGGCTAGCCGTTCTTTTTCTCCAGAATCTTAATCTTTTCCATTACTTTGACTCAACAACTGTCCAATCCACGTATCCAACGAAATGCCACTTTTTTTAGTTCGTCTCTAAAATATAGGGCCAAAGGCGATGCATATCTTCCTCTAGGAGGAAAAATAACGAAGAACGGAAAAAGGAGGGCTCCGGCATAAGTACTTCTCCACCGGCCCACACCATCGAACAAGATCTTTTAATTTATTTAACCATTTTGCCGTGTAACAAGCATCCTGATTAGTGCTGGAAATGCGTATTACTTAGCTGCCAAAATGGCGCCCTTTTAGTCCAGCTGTTGGCACTTGCATCACGTACTAAACCCCAGGCAAACTGCCATTTTTCAGAAGCACTTAGCTTAACCAGAAACCCATTATTAGTTATGATCGAGGAACAAGGAGGCGACACTGACTTACCCTACGTGAGGCCTATGGCAAAGGCGACGGGTATTGGATGGCATCTCGGCACTCACGATGCTTGCGGGGAACACAACATGCACACCAAGATTCTCTGCTGTTTATCCTGGCGCGCAGCGGGCGACAAATGCGCCAAACAGCGTCGCTGTCCGGCGATGATCATTGTGGCGAGATTTGTTGTTCCCAGCGGACTCTGTGAAAAAAGGCGCACCCGGACACGGGCATGTTGCTGTCCCCTAACCGCAAGTCCCAATTTCTCTACTTCCTACGGGGGCCCGTTTCGACACTACTTGCGTGCGTGCGGCTACGTACTCTGAAAGTGACTTTGAGAAATGGAGATGATTCCGTGTACGTACGTGCAATATAATACCGTAGATTATTGCAGTGTGCTGACTACTAAGCTAAGCCGTGATTGGCTATACTTATCGTGGGGCTAAATAGTTAATTCCCAGGCATCGTTGTCTAGGATGAGCTCACGATGCGACTACTGTTTGTTGCTCCAGGATGGGACGTACCTGAGGAACGGGCCGGGGCTGTGGAAACTCGGCGACTACGGCTTCCGGCACCTCTTCGACGGCTACGCCACGCTGGTGCGCGTCTCGTTCCGCGACGGCCGCGCGGTGGGCGCGCACCGGCAGATCGAGTCGGAGGCGTACAAGGCGGCGCGCGCGCACGGCAAGGTGTGCTACCGCGAGTTCTCCGAGGTGCCCAAGCCGGAGGGCTTCCTCTCCCAGGTCGGCCAGCTCGCGACCCTCTTCTCGGGCTCCTCGCTCACTGACAACTCCAACACCGGCGTGGTCATGCTCGGCGACGGCCGCGTGCTGTGCCTGACGGAGACCGTCAAGGGCTCCATCGTGATCGACCCGGACACGCTCGACACGCTCGGCAAATTCGAGTACGAGGACAGGCTGGGCGGGCTCATACACTCGGCGCACCCTGTGGTGACGGAGACCGAGTTCTGGACGCTGATCCCGGACCTGATCCGCCCCGGCTACGTGGTCGCGCGGATGGACGCCGGCACCAACGAGCGGCAGTTCGTCGGACGGGTGGACTGCCGCGGGGGCCCGGCGCCAGGGTGGGTGCACTCGTTCCCCGTCACCGAGCACTACGTCCTGGTGCCGGAGATGCCGCTCCGGTACTGCGCCAAGAACCTCCTCCGCGCGGAGCCCACGCCGCTGTACAAGTTCGAGTGGCACCTCGAGTCCGGCAGCTACATGCACGTCATGTGCAAGGCCAGCGGCAAGATTGTGAGTCAGAATTTCGTCATCCTTTGCTAGCTTACGTTAATTTTCTTCCCAGGATGGTGATTATTGATGAAGATTTACGTACTTAATTCAGGTGGCGAGCGTGGAGGTGCCACCGTTCGTGACCTTCCACTTCATCAACGCGTACGAGGAACGGGACGAGGAGGGCCGCGTGACGGCGATCGTCGCTGACTGCTGCGAGCACAACGCCAACACCTCCATCCTCGACAAGCTCCGCCTGCAAAACCTCCGCTCCTTCACCGGCCAGGACGTGCTTCCAGATGCCAGGTAATGCACCAATAAAAACATGCTACTAGTAGATCCCTTGCACGAATCTCGGTGAGCGACAAATGTCCGTTGTTTGTATGACACTGTCATTAAACATGGGCTAAAGCCACGCCTGACGGGCTGTTTTTGGAACAAACAGAGTGGGCCGCTTCAGGATACCGCTGGACGGCAGCCCGTTCGGCGAGTTGGAGTCGGCGCTGGACCCCGACGAGCACGGCCGCGGGATGGACATGTGCAGCATCAACCCAGCCCATCTCGGCAAGAAGTACCGGTACGCTTACGCCTGCGGCGCGCGCCGGCCGTGCAACTTCCCCAACACGCTCACCAAGATCAACCTCGCCGAGAAGACGGCCAAGAACTGGTACGAGGAGGGCGCCGTGCCGTCCGAGCCGTTCTTCGTGCCGCGCCCCGGCGCCGTGGAGGAGGATGACGGTTAGTACTGCTGTTGACAATACCTCACCGGCCGGCTCTGCATACAGTCTCGATTGATGTGGCTGACACACACATCACTGAAACTTTTGCAGGCGTGGCGATATCGATGGTGAGCGCCAAGGATGGTTCCGCCTACGCGCTGGTGCTGGACGCCTCGACGTTCCAGGAGATCGCGAGGGCCAAGTTCCCGCACGCCATGCCCTATGGCTTGCACTGCTGTTGGGTGCCCAGGAATTCGAAAAACGCCTAACAAGGTCGGTCCGCAGATCTTGTGCATGCGCTTTTGGTTCGGAGAATGTCCACCCGCGAACCTTGAATTAGGGCGCAGCCACAAAGATGGTTCGCTTGTTTGTGCCAATCAATATAGGGTGGTGTATAGGATATGTCAATCGCTCAGTTGTCACGCATACACGGGAAGAAACTAGTACAAGGAATTTGTGCACGCCTTCAGTTGAAAGCGCACTGTAAAGGGACAGTCGCAAAGCAGTCCATTAAGAATAGACAAAGATTTTCACTTTCAGAGACACGGTTACCATGTTGTGCAGTCACTGATTCTCAAAAACAAGAGTACTTCAAGCACTCAACCAAGTAACAGTGCCCGCAACAAATCCGACCGGCCACCGACGCTATCTCGTTCATCGTAATCTCCTTCGTTGTATACAAAGAAAATGAATGTCTCATGACGCGCCATCCCGTAGCCCTAACTACTGAGCATCTGAACTTTGTACACTTTGCATTCAAAAACTATCCTCAACTATCTCAGGAAATTCCACTTGTCCTACTCTTCCTCAACTACATCAGGAAATTCCACTTGTCCTGCTTGTGACAGCTCGTACTTCAAAAGATACGAACCATCGAGCTCAGAATCATATCGGATATCACTCGATGAAACGAGAACCACAATACAGCTCAAGCACGATAAAATATATTACAAACCGGTTATTTAAGTTTAGAAACCACGAGTTTTAAGTGCGGAAGCTACAAACCTATTACACAAAGACATATTGATACTAAACAAAATGATACATCGAGCACATACGATGTACCTACTAGCAACAATCCACTTAAGGTGATGAGCAAGGCTCCCAGCAAACGAAGCCACCTTCAGAGGTTGCTCCTTCTATCTAGAACTGAGAAGAGAAAAAGAAAGCACCTGTAACAGAAAACTACAAACACAAAGCCCTGAGCAACTAACGCTCAGCAAAACTTATTCGACGAAAGTGACTATCTACAGCCGATTTCTAGGGATGAGAAGGCTGACTCATCAGAGTTGACTATTTACAAAGATATCACTATGAGTGAATCTTTACTATCATGTTTTAGCGACATATTAAGTTATGAAAAAAAATAAATTTAATTTGCACTAAAACTATGTCATACAAGAATGCCAAGAAGTTTTTGAGATATCGAGTATAATCAAATTTCATCTTAATTAACTTGTTACTACGATATGACTCAAAAAGACAAGTGGTACTCGTTACTGTGAGGAGTAGTGATTTGAATCATTTTACATCCAGCTGAAGAAACATGATTACACAATATTTTCGCACTTTTCGAAAGTCATATATGGCAACCTTTCACGCCAATGATACGTAGCACTGGTCTGATGCTCACCTCTCCCGAGTAGTGGTTCTCCATGCGATAAACACACCGAGTCTATCATAGTTAGCCCTAAAGCTCTCTCTTTTATCATCTCTAGAAGAGATGTTTGGTTATGTCAAGTCACTACGCACATTAGGCTACATCAGTTTTCTGAGGCTCATAGATCCAGTATGTAATTAGTACTATTCAAACTTGTTCAATAGGGCCAACGACGAATGGTCCTTAATTGATACAGACTGAGCTACAACACATTGGACATGCATTCACAATAGACATATACCGTGTTATTACCTACTTCTTTGTCCGGTCTCTAATTTATTCTATATGACAAGATAATCCATCTCGTACCAATCTTATAGCTCATGAGTGAAGACTTATTCACTCGATTTCTACCGTAAAAATAACTATTAGCTTAGCTCTATATCAAGTTACCTATACCAAAATACTAACCCAAGGTAAGATTCTATAAATATAACTATGGTTTCAATCAATTCCTATCATCTAGTGCACATTACATACTAACTATGTAGAGAGATAAAAGTAAAATAATTTGAAAACAGAATAATGCATCAGGGCTTGCCTGAGATTTGATCAATGTTAGACTCCTTAGCTACAAAATTAGCCTTGATCGGGATTTTCTGAATCTCCTGATAATATTCCCTCTCTTCCTTAACTTCTTTAGATCCTATACAAAATGATATGCATACAACAAGAATGATGCCTATTATGCTTTTATAAATAAATTTTTTTAGCAACGATACATGAATTTGGAAAACAAGTAATTAAATATGATTATAAACTCTTTTAATATGGTTCTTGAAGACATAAAACTAATTTTGAAGCTTTCATAATATAAAGGAAACTGTTTAAGCATTTTTCCAAAATTTTACAGAATTTATTAAGAACAAATAGATTTATAATGATTTAAATACTAGATACAAGGAATAAGTCATTTATAAAATTATATTTACCGAAACAAATTATAAGATTATACTAAACTGGCAAAGAATAATTAAATAAACAGGAAAGTAAATTTTGTAACATTTTTATATGCTGATAAAGGATAATAATGCATTTCATGTTTATTAAATGATCTGAATTAATTAAATTATTTTAATGCATAAAATGAAAATTAGTCAGCTCCAAAATATTTTTATAGTTGATAGAAACCTAACAAGATTTATTTAAAAAATTTCTGAGCTAAAATGAAGTTTCTATGAATTTTACAAGATTAAACTGATTTTTCTACAGTAAATAATTCAAAGAATTAAGAATTTAATTTCAGCCGGTTGGGCCACATGGAAGCCTCTAAGGGCTGGCCACACGGGCAGCCACAGGCTTGCCACACAGGATCCGCCCTGCTGCAGCGGATCCAGCTTGATCGAGCCAGACGCCGAAGGTGCCGACCATGGCGCGGCGGCCCAAACCGACGGCGGCTCGCTCGGGAGCTCGTGCCAAAACAACCCTCGCCATATGGAAACCCGAAGATGAAGCCGACCACCGGCTGTTGTCACACCGCGAAATTTTTTATTTCGAGATGTGAAGAGTTTTCCACCTTTCGCATACTCTATCCAGTCAAAAACCAAAGAAATGACCCTATCTCCCAAATAACCTCTTCCCCTTCAACTTCCGCACCATCTCCTGCCATTTCCACCCTTTCCTATCCTCTCCACGTCCTCCCCCAACCTCTCAACTCCCTCAACTCGCAGCCAACTCGCGAGTAGCCACAGATCTTATGATTCTCGTCCACGTTCCTGATGTTCTGTCCAACAAAATTCAACAAAATTTTGCCAGAATGTGCGCGTTGAAGTCCTCTATGACATATCCAAAATTCACAGACAACGGAGATCTATAGCTTTCGAAATCGCCATCGTAATAACTAATGCTCTCTGTTTTGGATCTGTCCAGCGCATGCATTAGTAATTCTATCCTTGTTTCCCTCAATTTTGATCATTATTTCAATGAAAATCCTATACTATGTTGTGTTCCTGAGAATCCCATTCATCATTACCGAAGGATTCACTTTGGTTTCTCCAGGAACGCGATTTGTTCGTCAACTGCCATTGTAGGACCAAATTTCGATCCCACTCATTGATCTCCTTCTCAGGTTAAATATTGTTCAAAACATCATGTGTTTATCATGTTTTACATAATTAGGCACATTTCTATTCAAATATTTTTTTAAATTGTGTAGCCAATAATCAGGAACTTATATGTATTTGCAGTGCTGTTTGTGTACAGACAGACGTGTTGCTACCGTTCACCGCTTGTTATCATCCAATGTCTTGAAGTTCCTTGCTGTAGAATGATACTTGGTGAGTTCCTAAAACCTTGATAGCACTTCAAAATAACCCTTCAATGATGCATATGATCATTAGTTTTGTTTGTTTGATTGTTTATTTGTCGGTGATCCTAAGAAGAGAAGAATGCAAGTCAAAATCAAGAGAGGCTATGAAGCGAAGCTTGAAGATAACTATGTAACATTTTGAGACAAGTGTCTTTGATCACATTGTACCTAATTAGGATGACATAGTAATATAAGAATTGCATGCTAGTCTTAAATTGAAATCCTATGTTGGGTTTACTAGAATATTCCTTATAATTCCTTGAAGCTGGTTCGTAGTTGGGTGTGGTGGTAGTTTATTTATATGCTTAGCCTTGCTGTCATAGTTTGGTTTTGCGTAAAACTGGAACTACTAAAATTGATTAATAGTATATTTGTAACTTAATCATTTTCATGTTAACTAAAATAATAATGACTTAGTATAGAAAATCTGAGCAGGATGGATGGTATGGTACGATGCTTTTAGATGTTATTCAGAATTTATGGTATGTGCTAGTTCCAGCTCTAGATTCTATGGACTGATTTGTGAACTATGTAACCTGGCTTTACAGCGCAGCCACAAGGCTTAAATGGTAGGCCCTAGCTGACTAATTGGTTGAGGTTAGTTTGGTGTACACCATGTGGTGGTGTAGTGGCGCAAGAGAGGACTTCTGCGGCGGAGGTAAAATAGAGTCCATAGATGCCGTGGCAGTGAAACCTTAGCGGACACCTTATAAAGGCTTTGTAGTGATCTTCTAACCACACACCAAAGGAAGTGTGTTACGTATCAACAAATACTGGCATAAAGAAAGTTTTTAGTCCACCTAGCAACAGGGGATGAAATCACGACTTATGGTGAAAAGTGTGTAAACTCTCGAGAGATAAAACTGTCATGACAGCCGTACTCACGGTCAAGAGCGGCCTGGACTGCTTCACGATTAGTTCCACTATATAGTTGGTTAGTCTTGTCTTGATAGTCGGGTGGGACCCGATGAGTTGGTGGCCAGGTGTTGATACTCTGGTGAGCTTAGTAGTCGGATGGAATCCGATGAGGTATCTTTAGTTTCTGGTTTCTATAGTTCAAACTTAGTAAATAGGTGCTTAGTAATTAAACAGTTTAGATGGCATTAGTGCTTTAAACCTCATTAGCCTTTCTTGCTTGCAGTCCTAATGTCATCTTTTCTACACTTACTGAGTACTTTATGTACTCACGTGTGTTGTTTTGTTGTTTTATTGCCCATGAATGATGCTCAGTGACAAGAAGATCAAAGAAGTCAAGTCAACCGGTAAATTGAAGGCGATGTATAAAAGGTCATGTTGCCGCCAGTTGATTGCCTGTGGTGTGTTCAAAAGTTTTCTCCTCCCGCTGCTCTTCAAAACTCTGATATTTATTATTTGTTTACTAATATAGAACTGATTATTACTTAATTGCCCTATATGTATGATGAAGCTGATCTTGGTATTCATGTAGATGTCTTAGGGTTTTGTGTTTATAAAATCCGGTGTGACAGCAGTTCTCACTGGACTACGACAGGCGGCGATGGGCGACGCGGAAGGAGGTTCGGCGACAGCGTGGGAGGGCTCCAGTTGACAAAACTGGACGAGGTCTTCGCCTGTAGCATCACCGGAGCACGCTGAAGACCGGCAGCGAGATTGTAGTTGTGGAAAGCGACCTGGCTAATCTGTCGACGACGAGGTGCTCCTGGTTTTGACGAACAGCGACGGCGAGACCTTGATTCCCTGCACTACGGCGAAGGATTCGATAAAAAGATGAGTGCATGAGATGGCCCATTGAAGGAGGAAGGCAGCATCCTGTTCAAACAGTGCGGGGGCTCACCGGAGACCTGTCAACTTGGCCGGTACGTGGCTGCAACTCCGAGGACCCATTCTTCGGGAAAACTTCAAAATTCGAGGAAACCCCAACGAACAAGGTGACGGGAACTTGGGGATGAGTGTGAGAGGGAAAAGGCGATGTGGCTTGTCGAGCTAGGAAGCCAGGAACAACTCGGCAAGCTCGAATGTGGCGGTGGCATTGGCGGGGTGGCGAGGTAGGCGATGGGGAAGAGAAATGGCGAAGAGGAGAGCGGCGGCGCGGTGAAGTCCGGGTTTTAAACCCGGCGCGGGGTCGGCGGCCGTTGAGCGGTGCCACTGCCAGGCAGGCAGCTGCCTGGCGCATGCCCGCGCGTTCCAGCGCCAAGGGCTGGACAGCTGGGGAGGAAGAAAGCGGTGGAGAGCTGCTGACAGGTGGGGCCCGCTGTCATTTTCCATTTTTCTGAATTTCTGCAATCACAGAGCTGCTGTACTGTTTTTGCTTTAAACACCAACTTCCCGAGCTCAAATCTTCACAAAATTTTGCAGAAGTGTTCAAAACTTTATAATAAAAACTTTCATTTTGGGCCTTGATTAAATTCAAACTCTAAAAATTGTTAAAAATTCAGGAATATAAATGACTATTTGAAACAAATATTTATTTGGCCCTTATAAATATTAAATAAAATCTTATAAAATTTTTATAAATTAAATCCTGGCAAGGTCTTTCAAATAAAAATTTTATTTCTCATGCTTTCCTTGAAAAGTTTTGATCCATTATTTTTAAAATTTGAATTTGAACCCAAATTTTGAAATTTTAATTTGCATTCATTTATTCCCTTTTTGGCGCTCAATAAATTTTGAAATTCGCAGAGTTATAATTGTTTTGAGAAACAACTTTTATTTTTGGCCCAATTTCAAAATCAAAATAAATTTTATCCTATAAACTTTAGAAAATAGGAAACTTCAAATGAGGAATTTCATTTGGGCCTTTTGACCTTTTGAACAGAATTTTTACCAATTTTCTAAAATTTAGGTCTTTACAAAACCTTTCAAATGAGATTTTTATTTGCAACATTTCTTTTTAAATTTTTAAACTTGTATTTTTTTACGTTTGAATTTAATTTGAAATTTAAACTGAAAACTCATTTTGATTTCGTTTTGAGCTCGGTTTCCGGAAGTCCGAAATAACAACTTGCTGCTTTATTCAAAATGTGAAGTGTTGCTGCCCTCTCCCCTTACAGAAATCTCGTCCCGAGATTTAGAATAGAAGAGGGGGAAAATACATCAGAGAGATTGAAGAAACTCTGAAAAATTTGCTTGTAAGTATTCTTCTGTTTCCCAGGTTGCTTCATCTTCAGTGTGATTACTCCATTGAATCTTGTAAAATTTCTAAGTCTTGTTTCTTGTCACTCGGTCCTTCTGATCGACAACGTGTACTGGTTGCTCTAAATAAGTAAGGTCAAGTTGCAGTTGCTCAATTTCTAGAATAACCACATCTCTCGGAGCTTTCAAGCACTTCTTCAATTGGGAAACATGGAAAACGTTGTGCACTCTGGCTAAGCTTGCTGGTAACTCCAGTCGATACGCCACGGGTCCACATTATTCAATGATGAGAAATGGAGCAATGTATCGTGGAGCTAGATTATCTCTTATCCCAAACCGGTGTACTCCTTTCATGGGCGAAACTCAAAGGTACACTAGATCACCCACTGCGAAGACAAGGGGTCGTCGTCGCTTGTCAACATAACTCTTCTGTCTGGATTGGACAGCTTTAAGGTTAGACTGAATTAGCTTCACTTTTTCTTCGGCTTCTCGGACTAGATCAGGTTCAAATATAACTCTCTCTTCAGACTCGGACCAATTCAGAGGCGTGCGACACATACGTCCATATAAAGCTTCGAAGGGAGCCATCTTGATACTTTCTTGGTAACTATTGTTGTATGAGAACTCTGCTAATGGTACACCTTCATCCAGTTCTTTCCATAATGTAGCACAAAGGCCCGTAGCGTGTCTTCTAGAATTTCAATGATTCGTTCTGTCTGTCCATCAGTCTAAGGGTGATATGTTGAGCTCCTAATCAAGGTAGTACCTAGCAAAGTATGAAGTTGTTCCTAGAAACGAGCCACAATCTGAGGACCTCTGTCGGAAATGATGGTATTCGGTACACCATGCAAACAAACTATACGAGAAAGGTATTTCTCGGCATACTTCTTGGCATTGTAACAAGTGTATATCAGAATGAAACGAGAGGACTTGGTTAGTCGATCAGTAATTACCCAAATAGAGTCATGCTTCTTTGAGGTCCTTGGAAGTCCGACAATGAAATCCATCGATATGTCTTCCCACTTCCAAGCTGGTATAGTTAATGGCTGAAGCTACCCTGCTGCCCTCAAATGATTTGCCTTGACCTTACGACAGGTGTCACCTTCCGCAACATACCTAGCAGTCTCTCGCTTCATTCGAGTCCACCAAAACTTCTTGCGCAGATCTTGATACATCTTGTTGCTTCCCGAATAAATTGAATATTTGGAAAGATGAGCTTCATCGAGAATCTTCTTTCTTAGCTTGTGGTTCTTCGTTACTACTAATCTTTCGTTGAACCATAGGACACCTTCATTGTCTTGGTGAAAGCACTTTACGGTATTGGCCTTTACTCTTTCTTGGAGATGGGCCACACCCTTATCCTTCTTCTGAGCTACAATAATCTCCTCTCGGATTGTGGGTATAAGGGCAAAATTATACAAGGCTAAATGTGGTAGCACTCGTAGAGTAGGCTCTTCATCTAAGTCTTGCGATAGTTGATAAAAATTGCACTGGGCTTTACGACAAAGCGCGTCTGCCACCACATTGGCATTCCCTAGATTCTAATGAATTTCCAATTCATAATCCTTAATCAACTCTAACCATCTTCTCTGTCTTATGTTGAGATCTGCTTGCATAAAGAGATACTTCAGACACTTGTGGTCAGTGTAAAGATGCACCAGATTCCCATGAGGTAATACCTCCAGATCTTCAATGCTAGAACTACTGCGGCTAGTTCAAAATCATGAGTTCAATAGTTCTGTTCATGCTTACGAAGCTGTCAAGAAGTGTAAGCAATGACTCGTCCTTCTTACATCAGAACACACCCAAGACATGTGCCTGAGGCATCGCAGTACACATAGAAAGGCTTTTTGATGTCTGGTTGAGCTAACACTGGCGCGGTAGTAAGATGCTTATTTAAGGTTTGAAATGCTTCTTCACAGGTTTCATCCCATAAAAACTTGTTATCTTTCTTCAGTAATTCTGTCATTGGCTTGACTATTTTAGAGAAGTTTGGAATGAATCTTCGATAGTAACCTGCCAAATCAAGAAAACTACGGATCTTCGAAACTGAGGAAGGAGACTTCCACTTCACTATGTCTTCAAACTTACTTGGGTCCACGGAGATTCCTTCTGAAGATATCACGTGACCCAAGAATGGTACTTGCTTCAGCCAAAACTCACAGTTGCTAAACTTCTCGTAAAGTCGATGCTCTCTCAATCTTTGTAACACAATTCAAAGATGTTCGCATGTTCTTCTTTCGTCTTCGAGTAGATAAGAATGTCATCGATAAACACGACAACAAACTTATCCAGTTCTGCCATGAAGATCGAATTCATTAGATACATGAAGTGCGCTGGTGCATTGGTTAATCCAAAAGACATGACTAGAAACTTATAGAGTCCATATCTGGTAGAGAAAGCAGTCTTCGGAATATCCTCTTCTTAGATCTTGATCTGATGGTATCCAGAACGGAGATCAATCTTAAAGAATATTGTGGCACCAACCAGTTGATCAAAAAAGATATCAATGCGAGGAAGATGGTACTTATTCTTGATAGTTACAGCATTCAAGGGTCGATAGTCTATACATAGCCTCAACGACCCATCCTTCTTCTTCACAAACAGCGCCGAACAATCTCATGGAGATGAACTAGGTCGAATAAATCCCTTATCCATCAACTCCTTAAGTTGCACTTTTAATTCGGCTAATTCTCGAGGTGCCATCTTATAGGGTTGTTTTGATATTGGTGCCGTACCTGGTTGAAGTTCAATCTTGAATTCAATCCCTCTATCGGGTGGCATCCCAGGTAGGTCTTCTGAAAACACACATACTACAGGAATTTCTTCAAGCTTCTTCTCAACCAAATGGTAGACTACTAATTGCGAAGATTCTGAATTTTTCAACTCTAAGCAATAATGCCCATGGACAAGTGATCGAAGCTGAACAATACTGGCGGCAATATCCAAGATAGCCCCATGATATTTCATCCAGCTCATACCCAAAATAGCATCAATGCCTTGCCCTTCTAACACTGTGAACTTGATCAAGTATAACTTCCCTCTAAGATCAAGTGGTGCATCTCTCACTTCCATCCTAGCTATAAGAGTCCCTCCAGAAGACTTAATAGTATATGGCGATTTCATGACGTCTTGCTTTATACCATGCTCTTGAACAAATGAATGACTGATGAAATTATGTGATGCACCATAATCAAATAACACGAGGGCAGAATTTCTATCAAGCGAAAACATACCAGTGAGCACAGTCGCATCCTCAGAGATATCCTCAGTTTTCATGTAGTTCACACAATCAGTCTTGACTGCTGGTCTTGGCTGACCTGGCCTGCGGTTCCCACCCTGAGGTTGCTGTTGGGGTGCTACTCCTTGCTGCTTCGGCAGTCGACAATCCCTTGCAAGGTGCCCTGTACGACGACAATTAAAACAAAGATAGAATCCTGGACGCACTTGCTGCTGCGGTGGTCGGATGCCCACCAAAGATTGAGGGGCCGGAACAGGAGGACGATACATGCTTTGCTGTAGCTGTTGCTGCTGAGGAGGACGGTAAACTGGACGCTGAAAAGAAGTAGATTGGTACTGCTGTCCAGTTGGAGAACTATAAAGCATGCGATACTTCTGTGGTGCACTGCTAGATGGTCCTGCGACAGAACGCTTCTTAGTGATCAACTTGCGCATCTTGTCCTCAGCAAAAATTGCTCGATCTACCAGATGATTGAAATCACGAAACTCAGCAGTAAAGAGCTTATCTTGCATTTCTTCTGAGAGACCATTATAGAAGCAAGCCCTCTTCTTATCAGTTTTGACATCATCAAGGGCATACTGAACAAGATAGTTGAATTGTTGCACATATTCCATTACTAACTTGCTACCTTGCTTCAAGTTGAGAAATTCTAGCCTCTTGATTTTCATCACGCCCTCAGGAATGTGATAGGCGCAAAAAGCAGAGCGGAACTCATCTCAATTATATTGCTGCATGGAAGGCTACATGGCACAAAAGCTCCGCCACCAAGCGTCGACTTCATTCTGAAGTTGATGAGCTGCAAAGAGAACCTTTTCTTGCTGACCACACTTCACAAATTCAAGCTTCTCTTTGATGGTGCACAGCCAATGGTCAGCATCAAGGGGATCCTTTGCACAGGTGAAAACTGGCGGCTGAGTACGCAGGAAATCTGAAAGATCACTTTCACGGCCAGCTTCACCTCCACCACGAACCATATATTGAGCAATGGCTTGAAGAACGTTAGTTTGCTCCCGACGGTTGCGCTCCATCTCCATGAGCACTTCAATCATCATCGGTGGTGGTGGTGGTGGCAACGCTTCTTGCTAAGAGTTTTGCCCTTCCTCGGTACGCTCCATCCTGTAAAAGATAATCCAAAGTTTCCATCATCAACAACCTGTCTTTAGAATCAGTAAAAGAGAAAAGATTCTAAGACGGCAAAAATTAGATTTTTGCTTATCAGTCTAACTACAATGCAGTTGAAATTGGAAGTAAATTTGAATACCAACATTTGGCTGAGTCAAAATTTTAAAACATTTGAGATGATTTCTTTTAAGGTGATTTGGTTGTAATTACAGATTTTAAATGCAATGAACAATATGCAATTGACCTATCGAACCTTACAAAATAAAAACTAAGTCATATAAGTGATTGTACGTGACCTCGGTGGCACACGAACTAAATCGATTTCTAATCGAACTACCAATCTATAGTTAGTACACCACAACAGCCACCTGTTACAGCTAACACTAAGAATAGTCCTTAGTTGGGCTTGAACTAAGGTCCGACACCGTAGTTAGATTTTTTAAAAATAGCCTTAAAGCCATACTTCTTCTGATATTGCTCTGATACTAGCTGTGACAACTCGTACCTCAAAAGATTCGAACCATCGACCTCTGGATTATATCGGATATCACTCGACGAAGTGAGGACCATAGTTCAGCTCAAGCACGATAAAATATATTACAAACTGGTTATTTAAGTTTGCAAACCACGAGTTTTAGGTGTGAAAGCTACAAACCTATTACACAAGGGCATTCTGGATACTAAGCAAAAGGATACATCGAGCCCATACGATGTACCTACTAGCAACAACTCACTCAAGGCGGCGAGCAAAGCTCCCAGCAAACAAAGCCACCCTCAGGGGTTGCTTCTTCTATCTGAAACTGAGAAGGAAAAGAGAAAGCACCTGCAACAGAAAACCACAAACACAAAGCCCTGAACAACTAACGCTCAGCAAGACTTATCCGACAAAAATGGCTATCTACAACTGACTTCTAGAGATGAGAAGACTGACTTATCAGAGTTAGCTATTTGCAAAAATAGCACTATGAGTGAATCCTTACTATCATGTTTTAGCGACATATTAAGTTATGAAAAAAAATTAATTTGCACTAAAACTATATCATACAAGAATGGCAAGAAGTTTTTGAAATATCGAGCATAATCAAATTCCATCTTAATTAACTTGTTACTACGCTGTGACTCAAAGAGACAATACACGTTACTGTGAGAGGCAGCGATTCGAATCGATTTGCATCCAACTGAAGAAACCTAATTACACAATATGTACGCGCTTCCCGAAAGCCGTACATGGCAACCTTTCACGCCAATGATACATAGCGCCGGTCCGATGCTCATCTCTCCCGAGCAGTGATCCTCCATGCGATAACCACACCGGGTCTATCAATAGTTAGCCTCAAAGCTCTCTCTTTTATCATGTCCAGAAGAGAGGTTCGGTTATGTCCAGTCACTACGCACATTAGACTACATCAGTTTTCTGAGGCTCATAGATCCAGTATGTAATCAGTACTATTCAAACTTGCTCAATAGGGCCAACGACGAACGGTCCTTAATCGACATAGACAGAGCTACAACACATTGGCTATGCATCCGCAATAGACATATGTCGTGTTATCACCTACTTCTCTACCGGGTCTCCAATTTATTTCATATGACAAGATAATTCATCCCGTACCAATCCTATAGCTCGCGAGTGAAGACTTATTCACTCGACTTCTACCGTAAAAATAACTATTCTTAGCTCTACATCGAGTTACCTGTACCAAAATACTAACCTAAGGTAAGATTCTATAAATGTAACTACGGTTTCAATCAATTCCTATCACCTAGTGTACATTACATACTAACCATGTAGTGAGATAAAAGTAAAATAATTTAAAAACAGGATAATGCATCAGGGCTTGTCTGGGATTTGATCAATGTTAGACTCCTTAGCTACAAAATCAGCCTCGATTGGGGTTTCCTAAACCCCCTGATGATATTCCCCAATCTCTTCCTGAACTTCTTCAGATCCGATACGAAATGATATGCATACAATGAGAATGATGCCCTTTTATGCTTTTATAAATAAAACTTTTTAGTAACGATACATGAATTTGAAAAACAAGTAATTAAATGTGATTATAAACTCTTTTAATATGGTTCTTGAAGACATAAAACTAATGTCAAAACTTTCATAATATAAAGGAAACTGTTTTAGCATTTTTCCAGATTTTTACAGAATTTATTGAAAACAAAAAGATTTATAATGATTTAAATACTAGATATAAGGAATAAATCATTTATAAAATTATATTTACCAAAAAAAATTATAAGACTTTACTAAACCAGCAAAGAATAATTAAATAAACATGAAAGTAAATTTTGTAACATTTTTATCAGCTGATAAAGGATAATAATGCATTTCATGTTTATTTAAATGACCTAAATTAATTAAATTATTTTAATGCATAAAATAAAAATTAGTCAGCTCCAAAATATTTTTATAGTTGATAGAAACCTAACAATATTTATTTCAAAATTTTCTGAGCTAAAATGAAGCTTCTATGAATTTTACAAGATTAAACTGATTTCTAAACAGTAAATAATTCAAAGAATTAAGAATTTAATTTCAGCCGGTTGGGCC
>BCLG01002001.1:0-13301 GCA_001602295.1 Zoysia matrella
CTGCAGCATAAAAATCTGGCGATGATACTTTGGTTTGTATTACAGTTCCTGCAGCATCTGTTGTACTGCTGAACAATGACTGATATCAAATGAACAGTGCAAGAAAAGTAAGATGTTACAAGGCCAAGTGTCGATGTAAGAAAACACTACTTACTAGAATTTCCGCATCTAGTTCCTTTATTTCGTTATGATGAGCAAGACGCAAGATGTTTCTATAGTCACACCCTGTGGTCCTCGGCACTAAAGAATTTTACTGAGCTCATGTTAAAGATTCTATCTCACCTATCACTAAATTATTTTCCATCTCCACTGTCAGCAGGAGATGCGGTAGGGATTATCAACTTAGCCATACTATCAAGTCTCAAGCCACATCGATTACATAAACTATTTATTTGCCCTTTTACCTGAATACTCTGTTCGCGCACAGCATTGTACGGGCACTGATGTTTGTTTCTTTTTTGAGAAGGTGCTGGAGGTCAGGAACGTTCCCACTGTGTGATGGGAGCCATGTCAAGCACAACAAAGCTACTGGAGATAACGTGGGCCCCCTGCTTGTTAAGAAGTAGATCCAGTTTCTTTCGGCCATAGCTTTATGCTGAGCTGAACACCCATATGTATGCCATAAATAATTTTCGTCAATTGTTAGAATGATGCCCATTGCACAAGATTTAAAGTCTTCCAAGATGTGGACGAAAAAAAATGGATAGTTCTATTTCTGTGAGAAACAAACAACCATCATCCTTGGAATCCTCAGAATGAATTTGCCAAAAGGTGTATGGCTAATTTGTATCTCATACAGCCAGATAGCTGAGCTCTAAGGTCTGTGGGCATGGCAACATGTACATCAACTTGCTTAACTTGATATTCACTCTTACGTGCTAAGAATATCCCATGCAGCACTGTTAAAAGTTGTGTCGGCGTTCTGACCACCGACACAGTATAAAATACAATCGAGGGAGTGGTGTGCCTTCGTTTTCGATATGGCCTAGTCTGTGGAAGACTCAATGAGGTTTTTTACCTAGTTCGGGCCAACTCGAACGGTGTAATACCCTACGTCCAGAGGGTGGTTTATATCGGTGAATGAGTACAAAGGGTCGGACTCTCTCTTCGGGAGAAGGTCTGGCGTCTAAGTTGTGAGGTGCTCGATGCACGTGTTCATGGAGTTGCTCGCGCACGTAAACGGTTGCACGCGAGAGTTCAGGGTTTTGACCCTCTCCCCTATATCGCTCTTCGGACCCCCTTTGTATAGGATAGTACAGGGTTACAAAATGATGGGCCTTACGCGGTTTTACTGTCTCACTGACGGGTGGGTCCTTTATGGACGTCGTCATCGTTCGTCACGCCCGTGCGGGGGCTTGACGTGTCGCGTCGGACATCGCGCCGGGTGCTGTAGCATCAGTCCAGTACTGTAGCGTCAGCCACAGTGTCATCGGTTCATATCCGTGGACTCCCGCGGCCCGCCCACGTCGCGGTGGGCTAGGCCCGTCCCGTCGGAACGGTCGGTTGGCCCCTAGAGTAAATGCGATATAACTGCCGCACTTACTCCAGGGGTTGGCCATCAGGGGTCGGCCTTCGGAGGTCGGTCTCGTCGTACGTTTTAGCGCCGGATGCGGCTAAGACTCGGCTTTCGTAGATCGTTGTCTCGGGGTCGGACCGCGTGTTCGTGCATCGTCGTCCGACCCCAAAACCCCTCGGGGTCTTGGCCCACGTATACGAGTACGGGTCGGCAACTACTCAGGTACATAATCCCGACAAGTTGTATATCATCTTTTGTTGCATTCTGGTTTGATTGCTCCATGGTTTTGTGGTTTGTTGATGCTTTTACTGTGGAGGTTGAAGCCTTGTAGTAGCAGTGAAGATCAAGCGCATCGCCTCTTTGGCTTTTGAAGATTTATCCATCGTAGTTACTACTTGTGCCAGCACGCATGGCACCGAAATAAAATCTCAGTCCTTTACTGTCCGACAATGTTAGAGCATATTCAAAATGGACGCGGCGTCTCTCCTCCCATGCAATCCTCTCATGCGTACCCCTGCAGCATGATGAATTCTAATTGAATTCTCCAATCATGTTGGGTCCATAGATAAAGAAGATCCAATTAGAATTCACCACGTCGGTAGGAGGACGCACGGAACAAGAAAATAAGATGAGAGAAGCCGTTTTCATTCGAAATATGAATCAAATTATCTATTAAAACAAAATTTGATTTTAGAAAAATCTTCTCCGGCCAATTGGGCTCTTTAACCATTAGTATTTGATTCTTCACTAAATTTGTTTCTTCTCTAAATCCAAATCGTTTTTAGCTAGAAATAGGAGAAGTTTGATGCTTCAGTCCTACACCTTTAAAGAAAGTCAACATTATTATGGACCCAAATGCTGATGTGATACAAAAAATGTGTTTACAGAGTTTGTTTGAAGAGGTGAGAAAAATTAACCCCACTAGTTTTTGGTTCAACTGAAAATATGTTTCGAGGGCTAATTTTATATGATTATGTTGGATACGCTCTTAGTAGCCATGAAAATCAATCCGTAGCGACGCTGCCATTTACCTTCCTCTCTTCCAAAATATAAGCATTTTTAGGTTTAGTCAAAGCCAAACTTTTATCACTTTGATCATTAATAACGAAGAATTTACAATGGTTTACCAATTAAAAAAATATTTTTTGAATTCATCGTGAAATAAACTTTCATAAAAAATATATTTTTATATTAAACATTATATAATTTTTTTGATATTATTTGTTAAAATTAGGAGACTTTGACTTTATTCAAATTTAAAAATGCTTATATTTTAGAATGGAGGTAACACATTTGTACTCTGCTACTACTGTGCAAGTGCAATTGATTTCTTCTTCCGTGCAGTCTTTGCCAACCTCTTCAGATAGTAACACTAAAGTGGACTCTGTTTCAGCGCAATATCTTATTCCGGTCTCGTCTCGTTGCCACTTTCCATTTCAGCCTTTCTCCCTCCAGAGTCCGCACACACTGTTCCTAATGAATCTGGAGCTAGTGTTTGATTGGCAGGCCTGGGCGGGCTGGAGCCGCTGCTGAAAAAATGCACCGTGGTGCACAAGGCGGAGGTACCACCCCAAGGACGACGGCTCCATGGTGCTGTTCCCTCGCTCGTTTGCTTCGATGTGGAAGTGATCCATGGCCGCTTCATGTTTTCTCTGTAGAATTTTCTTGGTGTTGATTTAGGCCTCGTTTCGTATACATTCTTAGAAAATAGTTTATTTAGAAAAACAACTTCTCTGAAAAATGGTTTCATTCTCTACAAAAGTATTTTTTAAACCATTTAGTAAAATAGTTTTATTGTGATCCCAATATATAAATGGGTGAAGAATCCATAAGAATCTATATTTTGGAGCTTTTGGATCTTAATACAAATTAGAGAAGTGATTCTTGAGGTGGGAATATAGAAGCACTTTTTTTTATAACCGTTTAGTAGACTTTTTGCAGAATCTGGAGCATAAATATTTTTAAGAACCCATATGAAACACCCCCTTAGTCTTAGTTATGTGATGTGTGATTTTTATGCTTGCAGGTGATCATGATCGAGAGGGTTGCTTTCTTAGGTCATGTCCAATCTGACCAAGGAGCAGATGGAGAAGTTCGTCAAGAGAGAATCATTGTATGGTTTTTCTTCAGTTCATTTAAATCCACACTTTAACTGTTCTCATAGAGGGTTTCCATGGTTTTATTCAACTGTACAAACATGGATTGTGGCTTGTTTCATCAACTACGCAGATGAAATATGATCAAAAATCACTTTCTTGGATTAACATTATGTGTGTCATTCATAATGTTGTTTGTTACTGAGTTACTGATTCCATTGGCCAGAAAAAGTGAAACGGTCAATTTAGATGTTCTTTTGTTCTTGTCAATGATTTTGTACAATTGTATGGGTTACTCATTTAAATCTTTGTAGAGATTGTTTTTTATGTATTGAGATAAAAAATTCATCGATTAGTGTGTTGCAAATAAGATCACAAACCCTGCAGTGAGCTAAAATCATGTTTTGTAGTGTTGTAGCTAAAGCCATATTTGTTATTGTGCTACTGATAAATTTGCTAATAGTAAGTCAAATAGATCAATATACAATGCCCCCTTCTCACACAATACAAAAAAAGAGAGAGAAAAAAAACTGTCATTCGTGTGATTTCTCTCATTAACATGTACACATACATTGTGGTATATCTCATTTTGTTCGGAAATACGGAGTATCATGGTCATTCGATTGAAAACAGCTAAACAGTTAACCAACTTAACTACCTACCTATTTTCTCTGGATGAATGTTTTGTTGTGATACTAACGAACCATTTAGAAACTATTAGCGGAAAATTAGAAACACGGTAGAATAGTTATTCTACACCTAACACTAATTACTGAACAAAATTGAGTAGAATATCTTAGGGCTCCTTTGGTGGTGGAGCTCCCAGCTTCCGATTCTTCGGATTCACTCTTGATTCTTCTGTGAAGTGATTCTGTGGCTGAAAGTGATTCACTTTGTTCTCTGGAATAAACTCTTAGAATCAGAACAGAGAATCACTTCACAGAATCATGAGAAGTTATTTTTTCAGCTCTCAGCCTCTTAGTTCATTCCAGAGAATCATTTCACAGATCAGACAAGAATCACTTCTCCTGAAAAACAGCGTTTGATAGAGCTTCTTAGATTCTGACTGAGAATCAGGAGCAGGGAGCTCTGCCAAAGGGGCCCTTACTTTTTCTAGCTACCAGCCCCTTAGTTTATTTCAGAGAATCACTTCACTAAATTAGACAAGAATCACTTCTCTAAAAAACAATATTTACCAGAGCTCTCTTGATTCTCCCTGAGAATTAGGAGCTGAGAGCTCTGCCAAAAGGGCCCTTAGTATTGTCTACACTCTCGGTAATTTATGTTTTTACAACTATCATCAGTAATTATTACTAATATTTTATTAAGTAATTTCAGTTGATGTATAATAACTCCAACACCTACGGATTTCATTTGATGCAGGTGCAACCCAACTGTAAACGCACAACCTATAGTCTTGTACGGCAACAGAAATTACCTATAGTCTTGTACGGCAACAGAAATTAGTAGACCCACGTGAAATTTCCAATACAATAGTTTAACTTCCTCACATGCACGGATTGAGTCGCCCGGATTTTCTAGGGAGACCAATAGAAGTGCATGCAAGGAAAAGTAATGATATTTACAAAATATTTTTCTATCACGTTTTATGATGTGCGTTATCATCTTATAACTTAAAATTATGCTATGTATGGAGAAATAAAAAAGAAAAATTGTAGTAGAGGTAAATTGAGCTAAATATCAAAGTTGTGCAGATAAAATAAATCAAAAAATAGTTTAAAAGATTATGTGAACTTTCGATAGTAATTTGGATTTTATCCAAAATGTCACTGGTCTGCACTGGGACTCCATCCATGCGAGGATATCATTTACTCCCTACAATTTTAAATTATTAATATCGTTGATTTATACCATAAACTTTGAACATTCGTTTATTAAAAAATTGTTCCAATGCATAAAATTATTAATTGTGATTTAAATTCCACTAATGATAAATCAAATATTATAAAATTGTACATATTTGAACAGCTTTTTTAATAATAAATGGAATATTATAAAATTTTACATATTTGAACAGTTTTTTTAATAATACGAATAATCAAAGTTGATATTAAAAATAACTGTTTCAATATTTTAAAAGTGGAGGTAGTATGTGCTGTGCGCAGGATCCCCATGAAAATCCCGGCGACTCTATCCGTGTGTGCGACCAAGCTAGGCTATTCTATTTTTTTTTTTTCATTCCATGCATGCACGTCAGTTAGGCTCCCCTCGAAAATCGCATGAAAGAATTAGACCCGTTTAGTGGAGATTATGGAGCTGCTTTTACTACTGATTATCATAGCTTATGCTATAATATTTACCAAATACTTAAAATCTATAAGTGATTATGCCTATAAATATCTATAATCACTTTTACATTTTATACTAAGTCTCATAAGCTACAAATAGAAACTTTTATTACTTCTCTGTTCCTATCACCTATAATCCATATTGGATAAGCTATTTTGTCAAATACTTTTGACATAATAAATAGATTATATGAATAAGTTGAATAAGTAATTTCTATAAATAATTCAAAGTATGAGAATTTTTTTGAATAATCATAATCCCGGCCTACCAAAAAGTCTCTTAGTTTCACGTGGGTCAACTAATTTCCTTTGTCATGCATGACGATTGTGCGTTTGCGGTTCAGTTGCACTGCATAAAATAAAATTCTATCCATCTATCTCTGCGTTGTTACGCTTAAATTAAAAATTCTATCCTCAAGGAAAAAAATAGCGTTGAATAGAACCATACCAGAACTCAGTATATATTTTTTTAAAGAAAACAAATAGTCGTGTTGATGTTAAAAGTTAATGGTATCAATATTTTAATACCGAAAGAAGTATTAAGTACATGTGTTTTTATTCATACTGTCATATGTATCTCATATTAGAATTATATTTCCCTATATCAAATTGTTTTTCTTTATCAGAACAAGAATGCGTCGAAATTATCTTTCCACATCGAAAAGAGATTCCATCACTTACCCTGTCCCTAACGTAACAATACGGGCACTTGAACTGATGTCTATTTTTCTATACCTATCTATACCTATTACATAATGCCATGTATAGCTAGACCGAAACCCTATCCAGATCGAACCAGTTAGACTATCGGAAACAGAATCGAGGCCCCGTCTAGCGTGCGCAACAACCACGTTCCAAATCATACGGAATTTTGGAATCCTACACCAACCTTCCCTGAATTTTTGGAGGGATCCAGTTCCTGCGGAGCAAAAAGTCTACCTTTTCTTTCCATTCAAAATCGATCTGATTCTTTCCAACTGTATGATCCATTCAAAATCCAGTATCAACTATTCCTGGCGTTGCCGGTATCGCGGGCTCACCGTTATGCCATTTCCCTATATAAAGTACCCCTTGTACTGTCGCGGAGTACTACATCGCTGGGTATACTAAGCCACAGAAGAAGAACCCTCGATCGCGGCAACACCAATGGCGTCATCCAAGCGCATCTCGCTCGCCTTCCTCCTCGCTTTCGCCGTTGTCGCTGGCACCACCCTGCATCTGGCGGCGGCGGCAAGAGACGACCCCATCGCGCCCACCCAAGAAGACCCAAAAGAGTGCGGTACGCCGCTGGAGGCGATGATGCCGTGCGCCGACTACCTCACCAAGAGCACTAGCCTTATGGGGCCGTCCGGCGGGTGCTGCGCCGGGCTCAAGTCCGTCATCAAGGACGCGCCCATCTGCACGTGCCACCTCGTGAACCGTGAGTTCAGCAAGCTGCTGTCGGCGCCCCTGCTAAGCCTGCGCCTGATGATGATGCCGCCCTTGTGTGGCGCCCTCCTGCCGGTCGACGTTCTTTTCCGGTGCATCAGTAAGTCATGGATCTTCCTTCGTTTCTCAGCGCCTTTGTAAATTGCTCATCTGTTTTGAGCCCGTGAGGAAATTGATCTGATTTTGAATGAATCATACAGCCGGACCAGTGCCGCCGATAAACAATGATCCGGCGACACCGCCATCACCTTAAATTATGGTACGTATTTCTATTTTATTATTATTTTTGGTTAGTTTTTTCGCGGTTTGAAATAATTATTTTGGTATTTTGTTTAATAAATTGAGCATCGATCTGCTTTTGTTTTGCAGAGGTGAACCGGTCGAAGTTTGGGCAACAATCGAATAATTCCATAAGGAGCACTAGTTAGATATGTGTGCGTTGCTAGTTTCTAATGTCTTTAGTCTCTTCTTAGTGGCAGAAGAGAGTTCTGAATAAATTAGTTTTACATCGGTCCCTTCTTTCAAGTCGATCATGTCTCCATGTAATATTGATGACTTTAAAAGAATGTTAAACAGCAGAAATTTGATCTTGCACGTACGTAACCTGAAACTAGCCTCTTCTGGTCTTCGTTATATATGGAGCATTGTGATCTTTGGGTAAAATTTGGTTGTATACATTCTTTCGAGGTTGCAGAAGCTAGTTTTTCACACATTATGTGAAAAAATTGCTTATTACTCTCTCCGTTTTTAAATTGATGTCGTCGTTGATTTTTAATATCAACTTTGATCATTTGCTTTATTTAAAAAATTTGTTCAAATGTGTAAAATTTTAAGTTGTGATTCAAATAACTCTAATGCTAAATCAGATTATAACAAAATATATAAATTTTATCAAAATTTTTTAAATAAAACGAATAATCAAAATTGATGTTCATCAATTTAAAAACGGAGAGAGTACGTTGTTCCGGTCTAGCCTTTGATCGGTACACTGTTCTCGTAAGTAGCATCGATCCAGTTTGTTTGATTAATCTCAGCATATTTGTAGCAAAACAATGCGTTCGTTATGCTGCCACGACTACAGCACGCTAACAAAGGAGAATCTACTGCGCCCTCATGCATGGCTAAAAACTGCAGTCGTTATGCCGCCAGATTTAAGCATTAGAATACGGACAATCTGTTTCGATCGTCGCAGAGAATGCCGATTAACTAACATGCATATCAAACAAACTTGACCCTAGAATCCAGGCATAATTTGGTGGGGCTAGATTTTACCGATATAAATTAAGGGATATGTGGATTTTTTTATAGTTTGACAATGCAAAATCTACCTATCTCTAGTGCAACAAACAAATGATTTGTTGCAACAGATTCCAGATGCCGGAGAAATAAAGGGTTGTCAAAGCTCGAGGTGAACTGATCACAGCAGGAAGTCTAGTAGTGTGGCTAGCAACTAGGGAGGTGTCTGGTTGAAAAATGTAATCGCAATCGTAATGGTAATGAGAAAACAGTGGTAACGTAATCGATTCAAGTTAATACCAGATTTGTTTGGTTGCCCTCCGTAACGGTTACAGATTAAAAAGAGACACAAATGGATAGAAATCAACCCAAAATCTCGCAATAGAAAAAACGAATCTGATAATTTCCACCGATGTGTAGAAAAAGATTTGTTGAAAGGAAAGGAACAAATCTACTTAGAATCTCGCGTGAACCAATGGGGAATTCAGTCTCAAGAGAATCGACTTTTCCTGGCCTTGCGGCTCCTCCGTTGGGGCAAGGCTAATGCAAATGAACAGTGTCTGCTTGGCCACCTGGGATGAACGGCGGTCATGGAGGAGCAGCCGTTGTGGGTTGTGGCCCGACAGCACTTGCATCTACCTCATCGACACTGCTCAAGCCCGGAGCCACCGCCGGCAGCCAGGCTCGCATGGACGGAATGCGGACTTGCTGCAGCTTGGCGCGCAGGAAGGCCGGTGGGAGTGCCGAAGCGGGGAGGAGAGCCATTGCGCCGGCGGCGTCAGCGCGGGCAACTCGGAGGCGAGGAGCCAGAGGCTGGTGAGCAGAGGTCGGAGGTCATTGCGGCTGTAATGATTTGATTACAGTGGGGGAAGGGGTGTTTCGGGGTTGAACACGTCGGAATCTAATTACACCGTATTTGATTACAGAGTGGATTAAAACAAACATATTCTAACGTAATCAGATTACATTGTTTTGTGAATACGTTACAAAATATCCAGCCAAACACTTCCTAGATTGTCTAACTGAACACATTGTTGTTAGCCCTTAGATTCTCACTGTGAACACCAAGTATATCCTATGAACAGATCCTTGACATCCAAGCGATGGTGGCACTGCAAGTATTCTCATTTTATTTCGCACTGCAACAGCCAGCAGAATAAACCCTTGACATCCAAGCGATGGTGGCGTTCAATCGCATCCTGATTATCTTCATCTTCGCATTCGCCATGGTTGGGGCCTGACGTGCAACCCTTGGCAACGATCAGATAAATGACGAAGGAAAAGAAAAACACTGCGAAAACAAGTGAAAAAATAAATTAAAAATAATAAAAGTCGGATCGAACCGAATTTTTATTTTTTTAACTAAAATTTCTAGAGGCTTCACAGCCACTATTCAGATGGCCTTGCCTGCCGCACTGGCCACCGACTCTTGTGTCTCCGCTGGCCTGCCATGCGCCCGTTCCTGCCGAGCAATGCTACGTTTACATACGAAAGCTACAAAATTGTTAGGTACTGATTTATGTCAGGTGGAAGAAAGTGGGTCAAGCAGCAGGAAGGGGAAAACATCGTTTGTAAGAGTTCGTAGAACTCAGTACGTAGATATAGCATTTCTGGCTCCTGCCCCCTCGCCGTATGTCGCAGCGTCGGATTGCTACACATGACACACTGTTGCTGGGGATTGCGACGCCGTTTGTGGACTTCCTCACCAAGCGCGGCATGCAGGAGCGGGGAAGCATGTGCGGGGTCGGCTCCATGCCACAGGATCGCCCTCGCGAGCGGCCACGCGCGTCGCGCTTTTTTTTTTTAGAGGGGCCCCTTGGCCAGAGGACTCGTCGGTACCCCGGCATGTCCGTCCCCGATTAAATTTTCTTTACTGGACCTACCAGCAGTAGCGACTTGTCAAGGCCTCTGTCAGGGAGGACGCGCCCATCTGCATGCGCCACGTTGTGAACAGCGGATTCACTCCTGCCTGTGCCCATGCTTCGCTTGCACATGATGGCGCTGCCGCGCGTGTGCCACGTTGCGTTCCCGCGTGACATGCTTTGCAATTGCGGCAATAAGTCTATTGGAAACCATCTCTGTGCGAAATGCCTGTCATTTTATTTCATTACTTATATATAAATGTAGATATAGATGCTTTGATGGAAATTAATGAAGAGGGACATGTGCTGCGAATGAACCCTCCAGCATTGACACCAGTTGCGACGCCACCAGTGTCACCGTCGTATCCACAGCTGGTGGCAACACCTCCGCCGACGACGACATCACCAGAATCACCATCCACTCCACTGCCATCGGAGACTCCATCGGCATCACCATGGATCCAACACCTATACTCGTCTTCACCATTACCATTTTATTACTTTCAAACAAAAACTATGGCATATATTTATAATACAAGATTGATTAATATGCTGCTTATATATTGAAGTCGTGGAGATGAAGTCCGTGGTATCACCTCGGCATGCGCTCAAGAACGGCGATGGTGTACGGCGAATACATCGACTCGCAGGGCCACCAAATCAACGAGCTCAAGAGTCATTATAAGCATCTGTCATGGGCATTGAAACAATTGTGTACAAATAATGTCAAAATTCTTTCTAGATATTATAAAAAAAATATTATTTCTAAATATTATCAATGTTTAACAAAATAGAAACAGAACCATAAAGTTCCAAAAAAGCAAAGTTAGATTCACAAGGGTGTTTCCATCTTGTTAATTATATGCATCATGTCAGTCGCAAAAAAATATATGCATCATATGTAACATTGTTAAATTGTTCTAACAGAATATAGGTAAACTCCATCATCATTTTTAAAAATCAGGGGCAAATTCACAAAGTAAAAAAAATAATAAGGGTAAAATCACAATTGAACTCTAAAAGTATGGGTAAAAACACAATTGCCCCTATTAAGAATGCTTAAATTGAGTGATGATTCTTATGTTTCTGGTGGTGCTTCCTCTTTCTAAAATTCAGCTTCCCTCATGATCTATTCTCCCAGATCACAATGATATAGTGCACTTTTCCATATGCTTCTAGCTAGCTAGCATTTTTCAGCGCCATGAATCTGAAAGTGTTTGTACATGTTCCATGGTCACACCTACTAGGATAAAGAATCCACAATGCGTTACGTGTCGAAAAAACTAATGATATGAGGCGTGAGAAGAACCAGCCTACTTTATATGGGTGTGAAGAGACCAATCTTTATGATGCATCTAACTCATTTGTCCCTTATATATCACTATTCATGTTTATTTTTGTAATTAATTTAGTCAACAACCACTGCAGTGAAGCCACGAGACGTGTCGCCCTTATTATTTCTCGATTTATATATGTTGCCTTTGTTTGGGCACTGAACCTGGAACAGAGGCGGATCAACCAATAGGGCAAGGTAGGGTGGTCGCCCTACCTAACAGGACTGTTTTACCTCGATTAGGGGCGCCGGGCAGGGCAAATCGTGGCGGCGCGTCGGGCGTGGCTCCGGTGCGGATCAGGGCAGGGCGCGGTGGCACGGAGTGGGGCGGGGCAGCGGCGTGGGGCGAGTAGGACAGGACGAGGTGGCGTGGGGGCGGCAAAGCACTTCTGGTGATGTTTAGATATAATTAGGTTTGGGAAAAGGCTATGCAATGGGAAATAAAGAGGTGGGTTGAGGTTAAAGAATTGCGTATCTATTCCTTTTTCAATATTTGTCTGTAATAGATTGAAGATAGGGTAATATTTTTTATTGAACTAAAATATTCCTGACTAAAATAAAAAAGAATAATACTTTAATGCTTTGTTAAGGGCAAACTTGTAATTTCACATCACTATGATGTTATTTCCCATCCAAACTCACCCCTACCAGTGGGTTACAAACCATGGGAAATGAGAGCATCATTTCTCTTTCCCTAAGGTTAGCTATTTCCCTAACCCAATACCCAAGCAAGGGAAATAAGTCATCTAACTCTCCATTTTCCCAACCCAAGTTACGGGTTCGTTCAGCAGCTGAGGCTGCGGCTGCACGGATCAATTGATTTTTTACTGTGCAAATAAGCAGCAGCAGCCGCAACCTCAACAACGGAACACGACCTACATTTCCAAATCTCCAAATATCACCCTGTTCCTCTGGCAGCTAGGGAAGAGGAAGAAGAGAGCAGACTTTTTTTGTAGGATTAATTTGATACATACTCTCTTCGTTGGCTTCTCTGTCACAAGAATTAAAAAGGTTGAAAAATTAGTATGTGAAAAAATAAATGGAAAAAATTTAAAAAAAATATGATGATAAGTAAGTTAGGGCAAAGGGAGTACATGTTATTATAATTTTTAAATTTAAGATATGCCATCACATTTTAAAAGTACTCTCTCCATTCTTTAATTGTTGTCGCCGTTGACTTTTAACATCAACTTTTGACCATTGTCTTATTCAAAAAATAAATTCAAATATATAAAATTATAGTGTGATTAAAATAGTTTTAATAATAAAGTAAGTATAGCAAAATATATGATATTCATCAAAAAAATTTGAGTAAGATGAATAGTTAAAGTTGAAATTAGAAGTCAATGGCGACAACAATTAAAGAACGGAGGGAGTAAATTAATTAGTATGAATTTTTTATCCGATTACTGTGAAATTATGCATTGCACGAGAGAAAGATAGACCTGGTGTCATCTAAAATTTATTGAAATATATTTTTATTTCCACCTCTAACAAGTTTCAAAAAGTGGTTCTTAAAAT
>BCLG01002001.1:30683-61870 GCA_001602295.1 Zoysia matrella
GCCCCTCACCGTCGGGCCTTCCTTCTTCTAGTTTCTATGTCCGGTAATGTAGAGGATGAGCTTTGAGGGTACAAATCCACGTACTTAAGTGATTCTCCAGTGACAATGGCGTCAACGGCTGTGTAATCAACTTTGAAGCTCGCCGGTGACGATATTTGCTCTGAAGGAGAGAAATTACTGAGATAATCTGGAGAAATTACTGAAAATAGTGAAAAATTACTGAATGAATCTAAAGAAATTACTTAAGGACTTACGAAAATTACAGAGGAAAATCGAGTCAATATTGAAGGATTAAAAACAACTGAGAGCGATAAAATTACTGAATCAGTCGAAAGAAATTACTGAATGTCTGTTTTTTTATAGGTCAGCGTGCGCGAGGCGGGCGGGGAGGCGCGCGCTCGGTCCACACCCAGGGGCGCGGTCGGTTGGCGCGTAGGCGCAAGCACCTGGCTCGATAGGTTGGCCTAGGGTGTAGAATAATTATTCTACACCCTGGGTGTTGAATAATATTTATGTATATATATAGTGACAAGGTTTTAATGATAAAAATGTGATCATAGTTTTTAGTGATAAAATAGTTATATTGACTAATATTACACATATAGTGATAAAAAAATATTTTTTGTTGTAGGGTTGGTTGCTCACACGCCTTCGGGGCCACCGGGCCAGGCTGCGGGGATTCATAGCGGGGGGGACCTCGAGCTAGTCTCACTTGAAACACAGGAGCGAGGCATTTTTCGCAAGCGAGGCTGAGACCTAACACTGGAAACGGGACATCCTAGTGGACACTTTTCTGCTTTGACTCGAGAGCGCTCCGAACCTTACAGCTTCAGAGATGACCAGAGAGGCGATTCTATTTTCGAGCAGATCTCACGGATCCTCTTTGCCTCCAGCAGACTTTAGTCACTAGGGATGAAAAGGGTCGGGTGAGGAAAAACTTGCCCACCATAAAAAAACCAGCTGCAGGTGCAATCTCAGACGGGTGAAAAGTGACACTCGCATTAGTCACCCGTGGCTTGGAGAAGGGGAACCACGATTTTGTGCTTGGTGCTTTTTCTCTACTAGTTCTTATACCAAATTAGTCATCTGATAGCTTTAATTGCTCTGAGTTCATCGCGTTCTTCACCATCCAGATGACCTTCACGTTTAGTTACTTTTGGCCCCTCTCATGGTTCTCTTAAGAGGTATATATGTCTTATCTTTCAAGAGAAATTGGGCTACATCCGTCGGTGCGGGGGTGACCTGCGATGCTTGAAGTGTCAGATCATCAAACTTTCAACGATGAAATGACCTTTGGCCATCTAGTGGTGCCGGTGCATTCGTTGCTTCAACAACAAATCGTTTCAATGTGCTACTGAAGGAGGCACAAAAAACTATAAAGCTGATTTGTCCGAGAGATAATTACTCCCTCCGTCCCGAAACAACTGTCGTTTTAGAGTTCAAAACTTGTCCCGAAAAGAGTGTCGTTCTATCCAGTATTCACTCCGCTCCCATCCGTTTAGCCTCGTTAAGCGTGTCCTTTGCCCTACTCCCCTGCGGATCGGGATCGTCGGCAGTCGGGCTGCCAGCAGTCGCCCCACCAGTCGACTCCTCCGTCGTTGATTTCTGCAGCGCGATCGTGCGGCCAGCCGTCGGAATGCTGCGGTTCCAACAAATCACGCCCGGAAAATAATGTAATAGGTACTTCAAAGTAAGATATTTAGAAATATTTTTTTAGTATGCTGAATGGATTTATTTATTTGACTTCTTTGAAACGCAGGATCTTACATAAATTAGTTTAATTTCATAGAAAAAATGTAGTTAATAAAAGAAATGTACTCGTAGGTGCTCTCTTAGTTACTTCGAGAGTTTTTAAAGTTAGTTCCATTAGTTTCTTTATATTATTTCTGTTTTTAAACGGTTAATTTTTGAAAATTCAAAAAAGTTCACATCCACTGTGGATTGGCGGCAGTTGGGCTGCCAGCAGTCGACTCCTCCGTCATTGATACCTGCAGCGACGATCGTGCGGCAAGTCATTGAACGCTGCGATCCCAATAAATCACGTAGGAAAAAAAGTATTAAGTGATGATTAGAATATGGATAGATATTAAAAAAAATAATAATGTACTAGTAAGCATGAAGTAAGATATCATTAAGAAATATTTCTTTAATATGCTGGACGAATTTATTCCTCTTGGCTCCTTTAGAACGTAGAACTTTTATGAAAATAAGTTCAATTTCATAAAAAAATGTAGTAATAAAAAAATCCTCTATCTTAAAGGAGACCTTCTTTCTAATGGCTGAGAAAAATAGAATGTTCCAATAAACTATTCGAGAAGATTAAACTTTAAGAATAACTCAGAGCATCTACACGAAGAGTTTGACGAGACGACACTAACGAAACAACTTTAAGAAACTATAGTAATTTAAAAGAACTTTTTTGAATTTTCATAAATTAACTATTTAAAAATAGGAACTACTTTACGAAACTTTAGGAATTAATGTGACAACTTTAGTAAATTTTGAAATAACTCGGAGAGCACATACATGAAAAGTTCGACAAGATAAACTTAGCAGAACAACTTTAAATTTTTTTGAAAAATTGTGTGAACTTTTTTGAATTTCCAAAAATTAACCGTTTAAAAACAAAAATAATATAAAAAAACTAATGAAACAACTTTGAAAACTCTCAGGAGTAACTAAAAGAGCACCTACGAGTACATTTCTTTTATTAACTACATTTTTTTCTATGAAATTAAACTAATTTATGTAAGATCCTGCATTTCAAAGAAGTCAAAAAAATAAATCCATCCAGCATACTAAAGAAATATTTCTAAATATCTTACTTCGAAGTACCTATTACATTATTTTCCGAGCGTGATTTGTTGGAACCGCAGCATTCCGATGGCTGGCCGCACGATCGTGCTGCAGAAATCAACGACGGAGAAGTCGACTGTTGGGGCGACTGCTGGCAGCCCGACTACCGACGATCCCGATCCCTCCCCTGCGCACCTGGCGAGCTCAGACGGCTCCCCCAACCTCCTGCGGTTAGGTCCGATGGCACGCTCCAAGCTTCTACGGCCCCCCCGCTCTTCGAGCTCCCTGCCCCAGCGTGCTTAGAGCTTCTAACTCCACCCCACGACCGCGAGCTGAGCGGCGCCCAGGAGCTACGCGATGGCGACGACGACGAGAGCCACGAGCTGCGCGCCGGAAGTGCCATGGAGCTGCTGGCTGCGCGGTGGCAGCTTGGATCTGTTGGCGGCGCGCTGCGCGGCATCGGGGCCGCTCAGCGTCGCGGTGGTGTTCGTCAGAGCTGTTGCTCGGCAGTGTCGTCGAGGGCGGCATGGCAGCGGTGGCATTGCTCGCGACTTGGTTCGTCCTTCTCCTCTTCCATCCCGGCCAGATCTTGTCTCGGAGGCCGTGGCTCAGCTCAGAGCTTGGCGGGAACGGCGACGTTTGGAGGCAGACCTTTGAGCTCGGCCCGGCACCGGCAACGACGAATGAACGAGGGCACGCCATCTGCAGCGATAGGCAGCAGGGCTTGCAGCTTCCTCCACCGGCGGATGAATGGATGAGGCAGGCTGCTTCAGAGGATGAGTGCGGGCGAGTTGGGTGACGCATCGGGGTGGATGAGCTGAGTAATTAATGAGGGCAAAACGATAATTTCCAACCTGAATTGGTCTCCACATTTTCGCGTAGAACGACAATTTTTGAAGGACGGAGGGAGTAGCTTCCATCAGAAAACTACTCCCTCTCTCCATCTTTATAAGCATCTGAGGGGAGTTTAGCTTATCCACAAATATATGAGCTTTGAGCCTGTACGGGAGCATAGAGCATTTTATTCGCTCCTTGTTTATTTTTTATGGGTAGACACTCCAAAGTGCGCTTCCTCAGGGAACATCTCACACAGGGTATTGTTGAGAGTGCTAAGTGGACTCTCGGGGGTGACGGTGTTTCCTGGACTAATTTCCTCTGAGAACTTTTCTCTCAATGCCACCTTGGGGGATACACATCCCCGAATGAACCAGTACCATCCCTAAGTGTACATTACAATTAGGTATATTCGACATCCTGGTAGTGCAGATTAAGCGAAGTCTTGTTGCATCTCTTGTGCAACAGCCTTGACGATGCACAATGCACATTTACAGCTATGCTGACGAAGCATCCCGTGACAAGCTGTTAGTGCATAAACCCCTGATGCCTTCCATGCCAATAAAGCCTAAGCTTGCACAATACTTGGATCACCTTATGAATTACGAAACGATAGAGCACAATGAAGATGGGTTTCTAGCTACTTGAATAGGGATATTTACTGACAACGCATAACGAAGACAAGCTGCTAGTGGTCAACCCGTGATGCCTTCCATGTCAATAAAGCATATGCTTGTTTATACACCACTTTGATCACCTTATGAAGTACGTTATGATAACACACGATGAAGAGGGGTTTCTGTGGACACGAATAAAGATGTTTATGGATAACGTAGGATGAAGATAAACTGCTAGCGCTCAACCTCATACTGGCCCTATATTAATATTAGCACGCGTGGCCACATCTGTTACATTTTACAATATTATATGGGCGAACCGTGCTTTTTAAGAGGTGGAGATACGCAGTGCATCTCTCACTAGCTCTATAGCACGGTGCACGTCAGACATCTGACATGATTATAAGTGACAAATTTCTTTTGAAATATTACTCTCTCTTATTGATTAACAGCCCTAAATAACATCGTCAAGCAATATTGACCATATGATCACTATTAGGGCTTGATAGTTTGGATAGAGGTGAACCTCCTTCAATTCAAATGGATTTACATGGTCTTCTCTCAACAAAATCTATCCATACAAATTGAAGGGGAAAGCTGATATTTCTCTTCACATTTTTTAAATTCCAGTAAATATAGCCCCAGCTTTGAAGTCATACCAGGTCTTTCCGTATTACTTCTTGAGTTTTATTAATAGCTGTTGCTTTCCGGTTGACAGAACTGAACCAAGGAAATGAACTAATGTTTATTGATATAAATAGCATAGACCACTATGCTGCGAAACATACCTGTGTACGTCGGTCTGTAGCTGTTGTTTTCCACTGCAAAACCCAAAAGATAGCCTCTGGCACTCGCTACTTAAAAATTCTTGGAATTGGCAGCATGAAGGAAACGAAACATAGTAAAATCAAGGATGGGCGCGCGAGGACGAGCAGACCACTCAGAGGCATCCAAGCATAACTCTTTGGCAAGATCAACAAGTCAAGATTCAAGATGTCACAAAGGGTTAATGTATTCCATAACTGTGCCAAAGCTTGGTAGTGCAAAGAACCATGCATGATGAAAAGCAGCCACGGTGAATTCTTGCCACCGTGGAACCAAAGGAGAAGGTGCATAGGTCTGCCTGTGATGCGGCCATAGCAGACTATACTATTGTAAGATCAATAGATTTAAAACCCTTTTGACCAAAAGCATTGCGAACATGATCCAGATTTCAACTACATATCATATACTGAGTAAAATCTTAGCAGGCTATACTATTTATTTCCTTGCTCACCCTTACTCCTTTGCTAGAGTAACTAAAATTTTGCTAATTTTAAGAAAGGAAAAGCTTACAAAAGTTTAGGCTAGACATTGCTGTTAGAAGAAGCAAAAGCACTCTATTGCACAGCCCAATGGGCTAAATATACAAAGTACAATATGCACAAAGGTCCTCCAACTACAAGGGAATACAAGGATCTAACACTCCCTCTCAAACTCATGGTGGATCTACAACACTGAGGTTGGACAGAAAATAACGATGTTGGGCCCTCGTCTCTGGCTTCGTGAAGAAGTCAGCAATCTGAATCTCTGAAGGCACAAAGTGAAGAGTCACAACCTGTTCCTGCACCTATGATCTCGTATAATAGACATCAACACCAATGTGTTTAGCAAGCTCATGCTTGAGGATCCCGAGCAATACTCATAGCACCTGTGCTGTCAGAGGAGAGTGGGGTCGGTGCTGTAATAGGGACCCCAAAATTCTCAAGAAGCCATCGCAGCCATGTGACCTCAGCTGTCAAGGCTGCCATAGTGCGTAACTCCGCCTCAGCACTCGAACGGGCAATCAAGGAGGATCAAAGGAAAACACAATATCCAGAGAAAGAGCGCTGATCAGAGTGATCCCTAGCCCATGTCGCATCTGAATATGCATGAAACTGGAGAGGGCTAGAACAAGGGAAGAAAAGACGGCGAGAGATGGTCCCACGGATATACCGTAGAACACGAAGAAGGTGAGCATAGTGGAGATGGGTGGGAGCAAATACAAACTGACTGAGAATATGGACAGAGTGAATAGTGTCCAAACGAGTAATCCCAAGATAAACAAGGCTCCCAACAAGGTGGCGGTAGCGAGTAGGATCCGAGAGAAGGTCACCATCTGTGAGGCGAGGGTGAATACCAAGCTCCATAGGTGTATCAACAGTGCGACTATCAGTAAGAGTAGCACGGGAGAGAAGGTCCTGAATATACTTCTCCTGGGAAAGATAAATCCCCTCATGAGCAGAGGAAACCTCAATCCCAAGAAAATAGCGAAGAGGACCCAAATTAGACATCAAGAACTGGTCACTCAAACGCTTCTTGACAACCTCAATGAACTGAGAATCATCACCCATAATGATCATGTCATCAACATAGAGGAGAAGAAGAGTATGACCACGAGGAGAATTGTGAGTAAAGAGAGCGGGGTCATGATGACTAGGTGTGAAACCGGTAGCAGTAATAACAGATGAGAAGCGCTCAAACCAGGCTCAGGGAGCCTGTTTAAGGCCGTAAAGAGAATGACACAACCGACAAACCATACCATCAGGAATGGTATATCCTGGAGGTGGTCTCATGTAGACCTCCTCACGAAGCTCGCCATTAAGAAAGACATTCTTAAAATCGAGTTGAGATGAGTGATGAGGACATCACTCCTTTAGATACACACAAAACTCCTCAAATTAGTATTAATAGAACTCGTGCACGACAGTTGAGATTAGAGGTGATCTCGTTCTTAAACACATGTCTTCCTTCCTTTGAGAATAGATTGCTATCTAATGACTTTACCATGATTAGAAATTTTGGAGAGGGTCAAGAGAAGCATGAAGAAGGACTTAGAGATGCTCAAGATCAGCAACGCACATTGGACCTTGGAGGAGATTCAAACAACTCAAGTTCGAGTCTGACTCGAACTCCAGGAGCAGCCTGCACTAAAACGGCTGCCCCAGTCTCATACGAGTTCTTCTAGATATAGATGGAAAGCTAAGGAGATAATCTTTCCAAAGCATCTAATCCTATGTGAAAATACGTCCTAGATCTTCAGGAATCACCAAAACAATACGACATCCATAATCTGTTAGGGTGCTGTGACACCATCTTTTAGCTCTTGGGCTATGTATCTTTTCTAGACCTATTAGTATTAGAGTTTGCCCCCTAAGGTCTTCCTAAACTCTATATAATCAGTAGTCACCGTCATTAGGATTAGGTTTTGATTAGTTTTTATATGTTATCAAACAGTTTTGCCGTTTGACGGTTTGTTGGATTCCAACTTCGTGAGTTTAATTCAGATTTCCCAATTGAGTTGCGTTATTCTTTGTTCTTGCTTGTGCTTTTCGATTCGCAGGCTGGGATTAACCTTCTTGGCGAGGTCAATCATGTGTGCACGGTTGATAACAGAGGAGAAATGGTGTTGTGATTACAGAGTTTAAATCGTGTTGATCTGAGACCAGATCGATTGTGTGTCGCATCTCCACCAAATCGAGAGTTACCACGACCTGACGGAAGATCGGAAACCATGTTCACATCAATGGGCCACTGTCGAACAGAAGCCACAGCAAGAAGGGTCCGAACAGTGGTCATGTGAGCCATTGGAGCAAAGGGCTCATCATAGTCATGACCATGCTCCTGCTGAAAGCCATGTGGTACAAGCCAAGCTTTATAGCGCTCAAGGGAGCTATCAGAGCGAGTCTTGACTTTATAGACCCACTTGCAAGTAATAGTAGTGATATGGGATGGTAAAGGAACCACATCCCATGTGCTGGTGCGCTCTATAGCAACAATCTCCTCAACCAGTGCATGTTGCCACTCCTAGTGGATGACGGCCTCACGGTAAGAAGTGGGCTCAATAATAGTAGCAGCAGTGAAACCATAGTGAGGAGGAGGGTGAAGAGTGCTATGATCACGAAGACCATAATGAGGAGTGGGCTCAGGAGTAGACTCTATAAGGGACAGAAAGGTGTAATGTGGAGGAGCAGCTCGTGAACGACACATGTAGTAGTGGGTAATCTGTCGAGGCTGAGACACAGGCGGTAGGGAAGTGGCATGGGGTAGAGGGGAGGGTGTAGAAGGTGGTGTTAAGGGCGGTGATGATGCTGCTGGTGGTGAGGGTGGTGGCAAAGGTGGTGAAGTGGCTAAAGAATGCTGAGCCTTAGTAGAAGATGGTAGCAGCGGAAGATGGGAGATGGAGAACAAGTTTGAGAGAGTAAGAAAGGAAAGAGACTCAACAGTGCTGGAAGGAGTATAGGAAGAAGTGCGGGGATAGTAGGTAGGAGACTCGTCGAAGGTAACATCTCGAGAGATCCGTATCCGTTGGGCAAAAGGGTCATAGCATTGATAACCCTTATGATCCGTACTGTATCCTAGAAAAACACACTCCACTGACTGAGCCGTCAATTTTGTGCGCTCACGAGGAGGAAGGAGAACATAGCATACACACCCAAAGCACCGAAGGTGATGATAACTAGGGGTGAGCCGAAGAGACACTCGTAAAGAGTACAACCATCAAGAGAAGAAGATGGCTGCCTATTAATGAGAAAGACATGACCACCTGAAAGGATCGAGTGACCAAGAAAGGGAGGGTCGAATCGGGCACTAACACTACTAGATTTTTTTTTTAGCTCTTCCTACGTTCTAGCAAAACTAGCAATCAACTCCTAGCAAGAGGGAAATAAGCAAGAGCAAGAACAAACTAGAAAACAACCTATCAAGCTAGCAATCAAGTTGGCAGGAGAGTCACCAAGAGATACAACCAATCAACCTATCACACTACTAACAACAAGGTAAATACGGTAAGTAAAGAGAAAGGTGAAAGAGATGCTCAGCGATTTTTCCTGAGGTCTCGAAAGGATGGCCGTCATCCAATTTTGAATTAATAAAGCGGTGAACATCTCGAAATTTCAAATTAATAAAGCGGCGAATTTCCCAATTTCTGCTCCGATTAAAAATTATCTGTCCCAATTTTCGTTCTGTTCAAAAATCATTTGTCTCGAATTTCGTTTTGTCTAAATTCGAAATCCTTTTATCTAAATAGTTCCGGTGCCGAAATAATTTAGTCCGCGTATTTTACGTTGGGGCTAAAATTATTTTCCGGAATCTTCTAATTAATTTTTAGATCCCTAAATATCTTCTCTAAATTGTTTCTTTTTCCAGCCTTTGTTTACCTCACAATTTTTAATTAATTTTTTGGATTAATTCCTAACCCTCCCCACTAATCCCTCCTATAAAAACTCTCCCATTCTTATCCCCTTCCTCCTTCCCTTTTATCAGAAAAATCTTCTAACCGTCTCCGCTACGCGTTGTGCGGCTACTCCATCTCGATTCCGTCGCCGCACCTCGCCTCTCTGTGTCGGCCTGCTCCCACCGCGTTCTGCTCCTGCCCCGAGTTCTGCGCCGGCGTCCTCTGCTGCCGTCTGTCCCGCACTGCCTCGATCCCAGTCCTCCGATCCGCTACCGTCTCCACCGGTCACCGCGCGTTGTGACTCACGTCGCCAACGCGGCCCGAGTTTCTCCGCGTGACGCCGTCTGCGCCCGAGTTTCGAGGAACTCCGTTTGATATCTGATTATTCCCAAAATTGTTCCCTTAATTTGTCTCATCGCGATGTCGTGTAGGTTTGTTCCGAGAAACGTTTTGCGCACGTTTAGTTTAGTAGTTTCAATTTAGATTTAATTTCTGGTTTTAATTGTCGCGCAATTAGTGTCTGATTCCCTGTTCGTTTTGTGTTTAGCCGGTGTTCCCGAGGAGGAGTTTCGCGAGCCAGCTCAGTTCGACGATCCGTATCCCGACTTCGATCCCGAGTTGCCAGGCAAGCCGCGTTCTTGATCACTTTGTACCCAGTATTTTTAAACTGCATGTTTTGTTTGCAACCCTAATTTGCATGCCAACTATTTTAAAATATGCTAGCAACATTCTTAAGCCGTGCCTATTTACTGTTCCACAAATATGAATCCTAGGATTGTTTTAGAATATTTATTTTATTTTTATACTTAGCCATGCTTAGTCGCATTTATTTTTATTTCACACCTATCACTATAAAAATGGAATTTGTGTTAAATGCTTTTGAACTGTGATTCAAATGTGTGAGTTTTGCAAATAACTATACATAACTATTTAGCGGGGGCAGATTGGAGTACGAGGAGCTGAGGGACTTTTGGGAAGTCCCTATGGGCGTACCTGTTGCGGGTACAACGAGAAGATCCGGGCTGGGATCTTTCTGTGAGACTTGTGGTTGGCATTGAGGTTGGAGATGGTGTCTGCCCCGACAATTAAGGACCGAGTCCTTCGAGCCTTGTACGCTCAGTTGACAACCATGCACACCACGTTACCCTGTATGAGCAGTTGGCTTGATCTTGAAGCTTGCCGAGACTGGTTGTTTACCCGTGGGTTGGTGGTGTTGTGTTAGTGTGGTGTAGAGCTATGACTCCCCACATGAGATCGAGATACCCCACCGGATCAGTGGTAGGCTCTTCACAGCTCCAGGACCCGATTGCGTAGGCTTTTGGGATCCCTATCCTGGAAGACAGATGACGCCAGTTAAAGCTTGTAGATGGGTCTTGTGTGTTCGTCGGGACAACGACGGTAGTTCCCGATGACGCTTCTCGTGCGTCCAGGTGCATAACCTCTGCAGAGTTTTAGTCAATGCGCATTGGCACGTCCTTTTGGAAGGACACCTCCTGAGTTGTGCTCCTCGTTGAGTAGTTTTGTTTTTCTTCCTCCTCTCCTATTTCAAAATGTTTTTGACTCCGGCCTTTGAGCTGTGGCCGAGTGTGGAGCTTACATTTGCATTAAAATGAATCCCCGTCATGGATAACGGAGATCCCTGCGGGGCAAGATAATAAAATTTGACAGTTTTAAAATAAAGCTTTCTTGCATCTTTAAAATAAGATAAAATGTATTAAACTTGCATTTAGCACTTGAGCCGTGCCTTTACCCTTGAAACCATTTGTATGCATTCATTGTTGTTAGGTAGTACGCGGTTTGCTGAGTATTCATACTCACGGCTTTCTAATTTGTTGTTTTCAAAGGATACTCTCAGCTTCGACTTCGATTACGTCTCTGACGGTCCGTGACGTCCGCTCTTGCGCTCAAGCTAGCTTGTGTGGAGGAGGTTCGCTACTTCTGCCATGTTGATGCTTTCGCTGTCGTTCTTGTTGGATTCTGGATAGTGATCTATCTGCTTTAAGATATTTCTGGCCTGCGTCCCGATGGACCTCTTTGGAAGATTTTATTCTAATAATTTGCTTTGACTTGCTATTTTCTATTCTCGTTTCTTGTTTAATACATCTGTTATGGTTTCTTGATTGATCGCTTGTGATGTCATGCGTGCCAACCTCCTGGGATTGGCAAGTCACGAAAGATCGGGACTTATCGAATGGTAAGGAAGAACCCGGTCGTTACAGGTGCCTTCACCTAATCCTCGTTGAACCACTCTCGTCGAAGTCTTGGTTCCTCCGATCATTCTCGGAACGATGCTCACAAGGGTACTCTTTACTCTTGGAGTGAAGTCACCGGCGCTTCAGCTGTAGCAAACAATACCCATGCGCTAGAGCAAGCCTTCAAGGCTCGGATGCTCACTCTTGGTGTCCCTTTCGAGCGGAGGACCGAAACCGCTCACAAACTTGATATCGTCTTCCACAGGTCTTCAGAAGCTCGAACAACGACGTCTAACCGGTCTAGGCTGCCATAAACCAAGAGTAACAAGCTGAAGACACTTCTCTCAGTCTCACAAGCTCTAGGAATGTATGGATGCTCTTTACTCCTCTTCACAAGCACTCAAGATCTAATTAGATGCTCTCTTGTCCTCTTCTTAGTGACCATTGGTTCTTCAAAATGATCTCCTACTGTTCTGACCGGTAGCAACTTTCACAACAGCACCCTCAACGGTTTAAATAGGCCCCAAGACCCGAAACAACAGTTAAGAGCCGTTGCCAAAAACTGACTACTTTTTAAAGTCACCGGACTGTCCGGTGACTGAGACCACTGGATTGTCAGTGACTCCTGGTCTTCAACTGGCAGAAAACATCCTCTCTGGAATCCATTACATGTGACACCGGACTGTCCGGTTCATACCACCACCGGACTGTCTGGTGACCTTCTCTTTAGGACTTCCAGAGATAGCTTTTTTAGACTCCATCATCTAGGATCACCGGACTGTCCGATCACTGAACATACGGACTGTCCGGTGACTCCTTTTCTTGACTCCAGAGAGCACCTCTCTCTGGACTTTGATCACCACACTCACCGGACTGTCCGGTGACCTCGTCGGACTGTCCGGTGACTCCGACGGACTACCGGTGACTCAATAGCTGCTGAAACTTAACTCATTCAAGATCTTCTAGCTTCCCGCTGCATCTCTTGACATCTTCAATATTCCACTGATCACTCAAGTGCCTGAGAAACCTAGAGCATCCACACTCTAATTATTGTAAAACCGAGACGAGTGACTCGACCCCTCTTAATAGTACCGGTGTTTCCTATAGACTCAAGGCTTAAAACAAAGCCACACATGGCTCTAGAATATCCTTAGCCTTGGACCAGCTCCCTGCTTGAAAAATACGCCGAGGTTCCGAATATCCTTGATGCAACCAACTCGTAGAAGTGGATAATAGTGTTGATGAACCTACACCCAACGAGTTAGTTCACGGTTCTCATTCAATCATCAAAAATTTTCATACTTTTGAGGGGCTTCAATGGTCATGAAGCTAACAATCTCTCCTTTTTTAGTGATTGATGACAACCATGATGCAAAAGATTGAGATGATACAAAAGATAGGAATGAAAGCACAAGACAAGTTAAACGAAAAGGATAGGCACAAGTTGTCTTACTATCTCTTGACAACCACAAAAAGCACAAGATTACCTTAGCTTTAAACTCCCCCTTGATAGGTGCATTGATTACTCTTTTTATTTTCCTTGATTTGATTGGTCTTGTTGATTGTGACTTTATTCAACTTCCTCTCTTTGACTCATCATTATCATATTAATCTTCATCGCTCATCATCATATCTTGCCCCCTTTGTCATCTATCAACCAGAAAGAAGCTCCACAGAGAAGGAGGATACTATAAAGTAACAAATATGAAAGTATGAAACAATATTACCGGATATTCTTGCTCATCATCTCATCATCATCATTATCATCTCCCATTTTTTTCATTGTGTGATCATTTAGAGATGCTTCTTTGTCCATCTTCTTCTTGCGTCCTGATCAAGTTCTTTGATTTCAAACTCCTTCTCCCCCTCGAATAGGTGACTTTCCTACAAAAGATTATCTAAAAAACTTCCTTTTCTTATAACAAGAGGGGGTTAGTGATGCACATGGGAATGTATGAACCATAATCTTTGAGCCGTGTAAGTAGATTTAACCTTAGAGCTCGAAAGATCATAATTCAATGGCATGAAACTCACAATTACTATGAAGGAGTTTAGGGGCAATCAACTCATATTGCTTATGAGTTACTCCCCTAGAATCATGCTTGACGTCAAGACACTAGATGCAATGCATAAGATGCGCATGAATGCGTCAACAAGAAAAAAGATGCATGACCATGTTGAAAAAGGACTAGAAAATAATTACCCTCATCACATTGAAATCCTCTCGCGAGTTTACTCACAATGATCCTCATCTCCTAGCCTTGTACACCCCATGAACATTCTTTCTAAGCTCTCCAAAATCATTGGTATCTTGAAAGAGTACGATTATGGTCTTACAAAATAAGAAGAACAACAAAAACAAAGGAAACACAAGCAAACAAGTATTTACAAAGAAATGCTAAGCTTTGGAGGTTACTCAAGTGAAGTCCGAAAGATCAAAAATGTTGAGCTCTCCTCTTAGCATGTTGAAATTCTTCTCATCAAGGGGCTTCGTGAATATGTCGGCCAATTGATCATTTGTTCTCACACTAATAAGATCAATATCCTTCTTGGCCACATGATCCCTTATGAAATGATGCTTGACCTCAATATGTTTGGCGTGCCCATTGTCACCCTTATGAAGAGCCATATTGATTGCACTCTCACTATTACAATATAGTGGAATTTGATTATACACCAATTCATAGTCTATGAGAGTTTGCTTCATATAGAGAAGTTTAGCACAACAAGCACCGGCTGCCATATATTCCTCTTTGGCCGTTGAGAGAGCCACGTCATTTTGTTTCTTAGAGAAATCCACCGGAGGTACTCTTTCTACTCACTTTGCATCCGGTGAAGTCCGAGTCGGAATAGCCAACAAGATCGAAGCCTCCATCTTTTGGATACCAAAGGCCCATAGTTGATGTATTCTTGAGGTACCTAAGAATCCTTTTTACAGCACTTAAATGAGATTCTTTAGGATTAGTTTGATAATGAGCACATAAGCATACACTAAACATAATATCCAGACGAGGCGGTAAGATATAGGAGAGAACTAATCATGGAATGATAAAGATTTTTATCAACCGATTTACCACTCTCATTCGGGCCAAAAATATCAATTGTGACCATTGGAGTCTTGATTGGCTTGGAATCCTCTATTCTGAAACGCTTGAGAAGATCCCTTGTGTACTTCTCTTGATCGATTAATGTTCCTACTTTCATTTGCTTGACTTGAAATCCAAGGAAAAAGTGAAGCTCTCCTATCATTGACATCTCAAATTCTTTGGCCATTAGATCACGAAATTCAGCATTGTAAGCTTCATTAGTGGAACCAAAGATAATATCATCCACATATATTTGGCAAATAAAGAGATCATCATCAACATGTTTAGTAAAGAGAGTGTTATCAATACTCCGTATCTTGAAGCTCTTGTCGGTGAGAAAGTCTCTTAGCCGTTTATACCACGCCCTCGGATCTTGCTTGAGTCTATACAATGCTTTCTTCAACTTGAAGACGTGGTCGGGGTGCTTGGGATCCTCGAAGCCAGGTGGTTGATCAACAAAAACCTGCTCATTGATATAGCCATTTAGAAATATGCTCTTCACATCCATTTGATATAATTTGAAGTTAAAATGTGAAGCATAAGCGAGCAAGGTTCGAATTGACTCAAGTCGAGCCACGGAGGCGAACATCTCGTCGAAATCCACCCCCTCCACTAGAGAGTAACCCTTGGCCACGAGTCGTGCTTTGTTCCTCACGACATTCCCATTTTCATCTTTCTTGTTCTTGAAGACCCATTTGGCACCGATGACGTTCTTGTGCTTCTGCCTCTTCACCAATTTCCAAACTTGATTCCTCTCAAAGTTATTGAGCTCCTTTTGCATAGCCAACATCCATTTGTGATCCTCCACCACTTCATCAATGTTCTTGGGCTCTATCAAAGACACAAAAGAGAAATTATCAAAAGCAATGCTAGCCGGATCATCATTAGCATAGTTTGGTTTATATTGATTTCTCTTTGTCTTTAACCCTGGAGAGGGACTGCAAATAATCAAGTCACTTCTGTGATCTCGAGAAATGGGGTTGTGCCTCTTTGGAGCTTCTTGATGTGGCAGAGCTTGCGGGGGAGAGACATCTTGTACATCTTGAATGGCTTGCTCTTTGAAGATGACGGTGTCTTGTTGTCGGAATGGAGAGCTGCAATCTTCTTCAATTCTTGATGACTTTGTTGGGCATGGTGGTGTAGCACATGATGTAGATGATCTTGATTTCTCGGGGTAGTAGGTACTTGAGGTAGCTCTCTTGGTGCTTTTACACTTGATGATTTTTGCACTTGATTTGTTGATGCAGTGATCTCATGTTGTGTCGTGGAGGAATCTTCCGGTGGAGGTGTAGAAGAATCATCTTCTCTTGGTAGGACTTCTCCTACGGGTATCTTTCGCATTGCCTCCTCTAAGGGTTCATCATCATCTACATCACAACTATAAGATTTTTTGTTCTATTGAGAACCATTAGTTTCATCAAATTGCACATCACATGATTCTTCAACAAATCTAGTAGTTGCATTGAAACCACGATAAACTTTAGATTTACCGGAATACCCAACAAGAAAGTCAATGTTGGTCCTCTTCTCAAACTTGCCTAGCCTCTTTCTCTTCTTGAAGATATATCACTTGCACTCAAAGACCCGAAAGTAAGCCACATTGGGTTTTCTTCCCACCAAGAGCTCATATGGGATCTTCTTCAATAGACAATGAAGATTGACACAGTTTGAAGTATAGCATGCCATGTTGATAGCTTCAGCCCAAAACTTCTCCGAAGTCCCATATTCATCCAACATAGCTTTAGCAAGAGTGATGAGAATCCGATTCTTCCTCTTCACAACACCATTTTTCTCCGAGGTGTAAGTAGCAGAGAACTCATGCTTGATGCCATGATCATTACAATATTCTTCGATGATTGAGTTGTTGAACTCAGTCCCATTATCACTTCTAACTTTCTTGATCTTAGCTTCAAATTCATTTTGAGCTCTCTTAGCAAACTTCTTGAAGTTGGTGATAGCACGAGCTTTGTCTTCTAGAAAGATAGTCGAGGTGTACCGAGAGAAATCATCAACAATCACTATGCCATAAAGATTACCACCAAGCAGTGGCGTAATTAGGGTTGAAAGTCAGGGTGGGCCAAGGAAAAACATCTCTCCGCATAACAAATATGAAGTGTCAACTTACAATAGAATTTTAACAACTTGATAAAATGTCTTATAATCATAGTAAAAAATAAAAATGGTTCAATACAAAGCTACTGTACATGATTACAATGATAAAAGGATGATAAGAAACTACTACTTATTTTTGTTGGGCCTACTCTTTCTAACGGTCATAGAAGTATTGATAATATAGTCACTCGCAATCAAGAATGCATCTAAGCAATCAATTATCTAAAAGACAATCATTCATCCTATTTTATTATCAATTGAATCTTATCAGTGTGCTATGCTAGGATGTATAAATAGATAAATCCTATGGCACATTGCAATTGAATTTGAAGTTTTGAACAATACCTCTGGATCAAATTCCTCCACCCTCCTCCAATGCCTTTTCTGATATCTCTCCATGAGGAGAAATTTTCCTACATACGCTTGATGGTAGATTAGAGAGTTACTTTGATTTTATATTACTAGAGCTTAGTAGTGAAAACAGCGTAGGATATTTTGGCACTACCAGAATGCTTGAACTCTAAACCGAAGCGACGAAGAGCCGAAGACCAACAGCAGTCCGCTCAAGTCCTCACTCCTGCCTCCTTCGCTTCTGGCCAGCTGGCCGCGGCTGTCGAGCGGTGCAGCCTCGACAGCCGCGCAGCTAGCTCCCCGACGCGCCCACACAAGAGGCCACGAGCGAATGGCATCGCAGGAACGCCCGTCGCGCCATCGGCCGCCCTTGGAGCCTTCGGCGTGAACCTGAGCGTCGCGCCGACCTGCTACACGCCGCCGCCCGTCCCCAAAACCTGGCTCGCCTCCGGCTGGCTCGCATTTCTATCGTTCGAATCTATCGGATTGAGTCGGACGGGGGCTGTACTCGGGGGTGCTCCTTCGCTGGGCCAAATTCAGGGTGGGCCACGGCCCACCCGCGAGCTCCGCCACTGCCACTAAGACTCTTGTAAGTTGTTGGTCCAAAGACATCAATATAAAAAAGCTCAAGAGGTTTTGATGTGGACATTATAGTCTTGCAAGGATGAAAAGTGGTCACTTGTTTTTCCGCTTGACAAGCACTACAAAATTTATCCTTTTCAAAAGTGACATCTTGAATTCCGAGAATTAAGCTCTTCTTGATGACCTTCTTCAATTACTCCATTCCAAAATAGGCAAGCCTCATATGCCATAACCATCCTTTCAAGGACTTTGCAATAAGACAAGTTTGCGGCGCAATTTCATTTGAAGAGAAATCCACAATATATATAAGTTGTTGTGTCAAAAAACATTGAATATGAGACCCAAAGACTTGTTGATCAATTCAACACCCTTGTCTGTAACGACCAGGAGAATTCTCACCTTTCGTTAAGACCCAATCTTACGTGCTTTAGCCAATCTCAAGAGGTTGGCAAGCACGTTTATCACAAGTGATCAATCAAGAACCCATAACAAAGTGAGTAAACAAGGATAAGATAAATTAGATCAACGAAATCATCCATGAAAACTTACTGAACTTCTTAAGGCAGAACAAGACTACCGAGAATCTAAGAATTGAAACAACAGTGGAAACAACAGGCGAGAGCAAACACCAAAACGATCCTCCTCCTCCACAGGCAACTTGAGTGCAGGAGCAAACCTCAAACCACAGCTGGGAAGCAGACGGAAATGATCTTCTAGATGACATCTGAAAAAGAAGGGCGTGAAAAGCCATGAGTACGCAAATACTTAGCAAACCGCGCGCTACCTAGCAACAATGTATGCATCCAAAGGATAGTTTCAAGGATGAAAGCTGGCTCAAGTGCTAAATGCAAGTTTAAAATATTTTATTTTAAAGATGTAAGAAGTTTTATTTTAAAACGGTCCAACCCCGCAGGGATCTCCGATATCCTGAACGGGAGTTCATTTCACACTCTGTGTAATCTCCACACTCGGCCACAGCTTAAAGGCCAGAGTGCAAAACATTTTAAAACAGAGGTAGAGAGAATAAAACAACACTAATCATCGTGTAAGCTCTCAGGCAGTGTCCCTACACGAGACGTGGCAATACGCATTGATTTAACTCTGCAAAGTCAATGCACTTGAACCCACGAGAAGTGCTGCCGAGAACCACCGTCGTGGTCCCAACGAACACGCAAAACCCATCCGCAAGCTTTAACTGGCGTTACCCGTCCTGCAGTATAGGGATCCCAGTCGACTAAGCTGTCGGGTCCTAGAGCTGTGAGGAGCCTACCACTGATCAGTTGGGGTATCTCAACCTCGTGTGAGGAGTCGTAACTCGACACCACACTAACACAACACTGCCAACCCACAGGTAAACAGCCAGTCTCGGCAAGCTTCAAGATCAAGCCTCTGTCCATACAGGGCAATGTGGTGTGCATGGTAAAGCACTAGAGACATGTGACACGATGACTCGATCCACATGTCGAGGCAGGCACTGTCCATCATCAATGCCAACAACCAACAAATCTCTCAGAAGATCCAAATCCTAATCCTCCATTGTATCCGCAACACGTACGCCCATAGAGATTTCCCAAAAGTCCCACCGGCACTCACATTTGAATCACAGTTCAAAAATATTTAACACAAATTTTATTTTTATAGTGATAAGTGTGAAGTATAGTAAATATATGCAACTAAGCATGGCTAAGCATATAGGTAAAGTAATAATACGAAAGTAGTCCTAGGGCTCATTATTTATGGAACAATAAATAGACACGGCTTGGAAATATTGCTAACATATTTTAAAACAATTGACATGTAAATTATGGTTTCAAACAAAACTTGCAGTTTAAAAAATTTGGATCAAAGTTTGGTCAAAGAGCGCGGCTTGTCTCATAAGTCGAGATCTCATCTGAGATCTAGGTCCTCGTGCAGAACCGTCTTCAAATTCTCAGCACAACTTTAACAGGATAAATGGCACGAAAAAGGGTGAGACACTAATTACGCGGTATTTTAAATTTGAATGATTAAATTCAAATTTAAATTGCGAGACTAAAGTTTCAAACTCAGATCTCGAAAGGTACCTACGAAACGAACTCCACGAGATGGATTTAACGAGACAACTTAGAGAAATTTTGGAAACTAAAAAGAATTCCTCGTGGACTCTCAAAGATTTACCATACAAAAACAATTTCAGAAATTAGAAATATTCTGAAAAATCCTTTAAATCCTGCCACTGACCAACAGACAAACTATGCACGCTAGCACAACTCCAGCAGCTTCAGCGGTGACCAAGTTCCAAGACCCTTATCCTGCCCTCACTAAAAATCCTTTGCTAACCAACACAGAAAACTGGCCATCGATGCCTCTGCATGGCACTGGTCACGCACAAGCAGAGTGCTCCTGCTACAACCTGCGGTCTCCACTGGCTAAACCGCTGCTACCTCTAACATCAACAATCTGCCCAAGATGGTGCGAGACACTCGCATGCTAACCAAAGCATCAACGACCAGGAAGCCACCAAAACACGGCAAAAACTCTGAACCTGCTCGAACTACTAGAACACTACGACCGAACTACAGCACTCTACCGACGCACTGAAACTAGTTGAACCCAAAAATGGAGAGGGGGCGATGCAGCAGCTCACCGAAGGCTCAAGGTTGAGGTTCTACACGCAGCTGATCGGAAGGACGGGTGAACGGTGGCAGCAGCTGTTAGCACCCGCACCTGCTACTGCTTCATCGCCGGAGCTGCACGGGCCGCATGCACCACGACGCTCCGGTCGCGTGACCAGGCCAAGCACATGAGTCTCAGGCCCAGACTGGGTGCGTCCATGAGTTGTATTCGTGTGCGCGTTAGTTGTATAAAGCAGGCACGGGACGAGCCTTGCGAACTGTCGAATAACAAACAACTCAGAAGATTCCCCTGCCGTTCTTTCTTCCTCTGCAAGCTCCTCTGTTCTTCTTCCTCATCTCCGTTCTTCTCCTCCATACAAACTCTCACTAACAGCAGCACTTCTGCTCTACCTTGCCGCTGACCACAAAACCAAAGACCCGGGTCTGCTGCTCGCACCAGCACACAGCCTACGCACAAGAGCTACGGGGATCGGCCCAACGAACGAACAGGTTCTAACCATACCACATAAAACCCACCGACAAGAGATGGCAAGGCTCACCAAGAGCTCGGACAAGGACGGCGACGACGGGTTCACGCTCTGCTCCAGGTGACGGACGATGTGCATGCCACACCTTCGAAGGGCTCCTCTCAAATCCTGGAACACGACGGCATTAACCCACTGATGAAACCAGCCCAGGAGAGTGCGGCGACGGGACTCACCAGAAGAAGCTCGGTCAGAGCTCGACCCTCTCCCCGCGCGCACCAGGACGAAGAGAGAAGGCAGTGCGCTACGCGCTCTAGTTCTACGGTGGCGGGTGGCGGCGAGGCTAAGGTTTAGGGGTCGCGGAGAGCAGGTGGCCTCAGAGGCTCGGACGCGGTAGGAGGCATCCACGGGAATTGGACCCCTACTTGACGTCCGCACGGCGACTTCAGCGTGCTTCATCGAGCCATCCGTGACCATCGTGGCCGAGGGGAAAGTCACGAGATCGAGCCACGTCGCGGAGGGCGGGGATTGGTGGGCGCGCGTGAGTCCCTGACAGCGTGTGATTTCAGTTGGGGCATCCTGCCGCAGCCCACGAGAGAAAGAGAGGTTCACGTGAGAGGGAAGGGCAAACGGGAAAGGGCCTCAGTGCCTTGGTGGCACAGCTGGACCGGCTACCACTTGGGCTGCTAGCAAGCAGGCTTGGCTCCAACAACCCAACAACAAAAAAATAATCGAGTTTAAATGAATTTCATCGGAAATCCATTAATTCAAATTGGGTTGCTACATTGTCATTAATGAAGCATGTGATGAAGTCAAGATCATATAATTGAGCAACCAAGAGAAGATTGAAGCTAAAAGATTTCACTAGCATAACATTAAAAATGGACAAGTCATTGGAGATGGCGACTTTGCTCAACCCCTTAATTCTTTGTAATTATCTTCAAATGTCACTTTGTCCTTATCCTCATCTTTATTAATGGTGGTGAATATCTTATGATTACCGGTCATTTATTGAGTGCAACCACTATCAAGTACCCAATGTTTCCTACCATTTTTTAAGTTTAACTTGCTAGAAGCCACGAGATAAGAGGTGTTAGTATTCAATATAGTACATGCTTCACTTGTACTAACCTCAACAATAAGAGCAACTTCTTTAGATGAATTTTGTTTCTTAGAGCGCTTGAGGTGGCTCTTCCAAGTGTCAACTTTCTTCTTGTTTGCTTCATCTATTGAGATATGACACTTCTCATAAGAATTGATCAAACCTACAAGCTTATCAATGCGAATACATAGTTTTTTTGGAGCCTCATTAGGAAAGGTAATGATATTGTCATACTCATTTCATAAAACATTATAAGAATACTCTAACAAACTACTAGCAATAGCATTATCATCAAGAAGTGAGTGAGTGTTAGTAGAGATAGAATCATTGCAAACTGATGGCTCAAAAGTGTGATGAGCTTGTATTTCATCCATCTCGCTTGAGGTGGAAGCATTTAGATTATCTTTGGTTGATAAAACTTCATAAGAGGCAAGAGCACTATTATTCTTGCTTGAGAAGAACTTCTTGATAGATTTTTTATGAGAAATCTTGAGTGCTTTTTCAAAAGAATTGATCTTTTCAACTAGATTAAGCAATCGTAGCATGGTAGCACATATAGTCTCACCATGAAGAGTTCCAAAGTGAGTATAAACATCTATGAGCTCAAGGTAAATGAAATTTTCAATCATAGTGGCACTTACGGAGTTGCTAAATGAATAGTTTGATAAGATGTTCATGTTAGTACTTGAATTTACCGGTTTAGTGGCATATAGGTAGCTTAGCAAGCGATTCTTCTATGAGCCACTATCGGACCCCGATGAAGAACTTGTCTCCATCACTTCCAATCACTTTCTCAAGACGGTTAAGCCGCGAAATAAGCACTTGACTCTGATACCACTTGAAAAGATCGAGTGACTAAGAAGGGGGTTAGGTTCAATCAGGCACTAGCACTACTGGACTTTTTCTAGCTTTTCCTAAGTTCTAGCAAAACTTGCAATTAACTCCTAGCAAGAGGGAACTAAGCAAGAGCACGAGAAAAAACAACCTATCAAGCTAGCAAGTAAGTTGGCACAAGAGCCACCAAGAGATACAACCAAGCAACCTATCACACTACTAGAAACAAGGTAAATGTGATAACTAAAGAGAAAGGTGAAGGAGATGCTCATCGATTTTTTCCGAGGTCTCGAAAGGATGGCGCCTTTCCCTAATCCTCGTTGAACCACTCCCATCGGAGTCTTGGTTCTTCCTGTCGTTCCCGAAACGTTGCTCACAAGGGTACGCTTCACTCTCGAAGTGAAGTCACCGGTGCCCTGGTTGTAGCAAACAATACCCAAGCGCTAGAGCAAGCCTCCAACGCTCAGGCGCTCACTCTCGATGTCCCTTTCGAGCGGAGGACCTAAAACCGCTCACAAACTTGATGTCGTCTTCTACAAGTCTTTGGAAGCTCAGATAACCACGACTAACTGGTCCAGACTGCCATAGACCAAGAGTAACAAGCCGAAGACACTCCTCTTAGTCTCAAAAGCTTTAGAAATGTATGAATGCTCTTTGCTACTCTTCACAAGCAATCAAGATCTCACTAGATGCTCTCTTATGCTCTCCATAGTGGCCTTTGGCTTTTCACAAATGATCTCCAACTGTTCTAACCGTGAGCAACCTCCACAACAGCTCACTCAATGGTTTAAATAGGTCCCAAGCCCCAAAACAATCGTTAAGTGCCGTTGCCAAAAAGCTGACTTCTTTTTGCAATCACCGGACTATCCGATGACTGGGACCATCAGACTGTCCAGTGACTCCTGGTCTTCAACTGACAGAATACATCCTCTCTGGAATACATTCCATGTGACACCGGAGTGTCCGGTCATACCATCAACGGACTATTCGGTGACCTTCTCTTTAGACTTAGAGACACATCTTCTGGACTCCATCTTCTGGGCTAATCGGACTGTTCAGTCACTGAACCGACGGACTGTCCGGTGACTCCTCTTCTTTACTTTAGAGAGCACCTCTTTCTGGACTTCGATCACCTACACTCACCGAACTGTCCGGTGTCCTCATCGGACTGTCTGGTGTTTTCCTCTTCTCAACCTTCAAAAAACGTCCTCTCTGGACTCTTGGCTTTGACCCTCACTGAACTGTCCGGTGACTCTAACGGACTGTCCGGTGCCTCAATAGCTGCTGAAACTAGACTCCTTCAAGATCTTCTAACTTTCCGCTGCAACTCTTGACATCTTCAGGCTTCCACTGATCACTCAAGTGCGTCAGAGAACATAGAGCATCCACACTCTAATTCTTGTAAAACCGAGACGAGTGACCCGATCCCTCTTAATAGTACCGGTGTTTCCTATGGACTCAAGGCCTAAAACTAAACCACACATGGCTCTAGAATATCCTTAGACTTGGACCAGCTCCCTCCTAGGAAAATACGTCAGGGTTTCAAACATACTTGAAGCAACTAACTCGTAGAAGTGAAGAATAGTGTTGATGAACCTACACCCAACGAGTTAGTTCATGGTTCCCATTCAATCACCAAAATCATCCATACTTTTGAGGGGCTTCGATGGTCATGAAGCTAACACCGCCTCAGCCCAAAAATGAGGGGAAAGGGCAGCAGAGATCAGAAGAGCACGAGCAGTCTCAAGAATGTGACGATGCTTATGCTCAGCAACACCATTTTGAGCATGAGCACCACGACAGGAGAACTGAGCAAAATTGCCCTGGTCAGCTAGAAAGTGACGATGTGCATTTGAGATATACTCACCAGCCGAGTCCGCACGGAAAGCTCGAATGGAAGAGTCAAATTGAGTGTGAACCATAGTAGCAAACTACTGATAAATAGATAGAAACTGACTACGAGAAGACATATGATAGATCCAGGTAAATCTCGAATAGTCATAAAAAAATCACATGGTAAGAATGACCCTCTTTCAAAAGAAAGGGAGCACGACCCCAGACATCTGAGTGAACAAGATCAAAAGGACGCTGGGACACCAACTCACTAGGCAGATATGGGAGCTGCAGCTGTTTAACAAGCTTGCAACCCGTACGACGAAGAGCTGACTCACCAGAGGCTGGGCCTAAAACACCACTACCAACAAACCTAGACAATCTAGAACCTAAGAGATGACCAAGACGATGATGCCACTGCTCGAAGGTTGTAGTAGAGGAAGCAGCGGAGACGATAGCAGATGAAGCAGATGACTGGCTATCAAAAGTAGATGGTGGAAGAAGCAACCAGTCAAGCTCCCATAGGCGTTCAAAGTCTCGAAGCCTAGGCCCAATCCCCACTAGGAGCCCCATGCGAAGATCTTGAATGCAACAAGAGTCAGCCTCAAGAATAATACGATAACCATGATCTGATCGGCCAACAGCAACTGCAAAGTGAGTTTAGGAACATGTGAAACAGTCGGAACAAAGAAAGGAGTCAAAAGAGTGCCCTGTCCGACAACAAAAAGAGGTGTGCCATCAGTAGTCTGAACAGTGAGAGGCAGACTAGGTGAAGACATAGAGGACAAGTGAGTCGAATCATGGTATGAAAAGAAGCTCCAGAATAAGGAACCATGGGGATGAGATACCTGGTGGAGGCGGAGTGGAACTAGAAGCGGAAGTAGTTGTTCCGTGAGTGTGTGCCGACAAAGTGAGACGTCGAAACAGAGCAAGGGCCTCATGCTCGGCCGCAGACAACGAGCGAGGACCCTGCTGGGTGGAGCCCGCCCCCCCCCCCCCCCCCCCCCCCCCCCCCGAGGCATGAGAAGTGCGCCCAACACGACAAGCCCGGTCGCACTGCCTCGTGCAACAAACTGAAGTGTCCTAGCCACGCCTGCCATAGTAGCCACACTCAAAAGTTGAAGAGGTCGCAACTGCAGTCACAGGAGAAGTCTAGGGTGTCGGTGGCGTAGCCACTGTAGAGGGTGCGGGCACCGGAGAGGGAACCCAGAGCAGCGAGGATAGACGTAGCCTGCTGATCCCCACTCCCAGTCCCTGCACGAATGCGTGTCTCCTCTGCGCGTAGCTCATCTCCCTCTAGCTCTGATGCCGGTCACAACATCGATAAGCACATGGGCCACAGAACTCAGCACCCAAGCTGTCAAGACGGTGCCAGACTGCACACATCTGATGATGAAACTCAGCCACACTGTGGTCAAGCTGACGAAGAGACTGGGCCTTCTCTACGATAGCAAGATACGTCGCCTTGTTACGAATCTCGTAACTTTGGTGAAGACGAGTCCACAACTGCTGTGAAGTGGAAAAGACCCTGAGAGAAAGAGAAAGATCTCCATGCTCGCAAGCAGAATAGCCTTCGCACACGCCTCCTCACGCAACGCTGCCAAGTCTTGTAATCCGCAAGCTTGGACTGGTAGGTGTCCATGGCTGCCTCAAAGGACTCAAGGAGAGCAGCTCGGACAATGTTGTCGGGATCATATCCTCCGATTACTTACGGCCCAGGATTACTCGACGGACCAAGATACAATCTACGGCCCATCAGCGATGACCGGCCCACGCTCTTTGTGGGCTCGAAGAAAGAAACTTGCAAGATTTTACGAAGCCTAACCAAGAGGGTCGAGCGCACCCAGTCACAAGAGCCACCCCGACCCCCGTAGGGTCGGGGGCAATATAACGCCAAGATGGCCAAGCAGCCGACTAACTTTCTAACCTCAAGGTTGAGCGACCAACCCACGACAAGGCCCTTGCCAACACAGAGATTACTAGCGACTGTACAAGGCGGCAGGGCGGTAAAGCAAACGGTAAAGCAGCTTTGTCCCCCCCGCGCTGAACAGGGGACAGGCCAAGGATGCCAGCTGACGCCAGAGGACCGTCCAGCGCCAGAGGATCACCTAAAACATTCTCGAAGATGCTATTGGTCCCATCCGTCAAAGGGGGCTCGGTTTCTTGGCGGCCAAGTTTGGTGGCGACCCCACTCGTGAGAAGCACCATCCTGCAGGGACCAAGTTTGGCCACGCCCCACTTGTCATAAGACATCTAGTTCCGTGAGCATCAAGTTTCGTTGTGACTCCCACCTGTCAGAGAGCCACCCGTCTTACCCCACATTGTAACCCCGTCCGGCCTCTATATAAAGGCCTGTTGGAGACCCCCGTAGAACGAGAGAAACAGAGAGAAACACAGGGTAAGATAGCTATACACCCACGAAGACGCGCTAGGGACTCTGCCCATGTAACATCTCATCCGCCATTGTAACCGACTCGATCATCCGTGAGTTCATTGATTCCGACCCTTGGACGTAGGGTATTACATCTCGCGGTGGCCCGAATCAAGTTACATTCTTGAGTCCATCGCAGATTAGACCATATCGGTTAGGAAGAATCACACCGCACCCCTCTGATCTACAAATTCGTACTGTGCCGGCGTACAGAACACCGACAGTTGGCGCGCCAGAAAGGGGCGTCCGTGGTGTGTTTCGCTTCGCCATCAATGGCCTCGATCTTCGCTCTCGTGGGAGAGGCTTCGGTCTCTCGCCTGCGTTTCGAGAGTTTCACGATCGACTTCACTTCGGACGGCCAATCGTGGCGCGTCTCCGTCTTCTCCATCGGCCAGGCCTTCCACTTCGGGAGCCTGGACTTCATCGCCAACGTCGACGGCGAGCTTCGTCTCCGGGTGTCGCGTGCCAAGCGCACGGCCCGGTGCCATTGGATTCGCACTACGTTGGGTCATGACCCTTCGCACCAATGTTCAGATTGTTCGGATCCTCCGCCCGCCACCATCTGACAGCGCCTTGGCCCCGACCGTGATGCTCGTCACACTATCGACGCTTGATGACAAGCCCGAGCCGATCTCCACGCTGAGTCACGTCGGGAACGAACTCTCGGGTACTCCGAACGCTGTCGTCGGGAACGAACCCCCGTCTACTGCGCCCGTCGGCGTGCGCACAGCTACTCGCGGAGCCTCTGCCCCGATGGGGTTGGGCCCTGCGCCTTCGGATATGCCATTCAACACGGGCAGTTTACGGATCGATTTCGCACGCCCTCCAACATCATCAAGTACACTGGTGAGCTTGGTGACTGATGGTGGAGGACTTGGTGACGGTGAAGCGTTGGTCCAACGTCCTTCTTGCCCGCCAAGTGCTTCATCAAGCCTCTCGCGGAGATATGCATTCTTGTCCAGGGCAACCCGATAGCGCTTGCACAAATCCAGCATCAACTTGTCGCTTCTCTCCCGACTTGGTTCGGGGTTCGGATCATTCTCCACGAACCTTGTAAACCTCCGTGTGCCTGGTACCCTGCAAGGAAAATGGCAGAACTTCGAGTTTTGCAGATTGTCCTTGCGCTTGTCGCTCAGGCTCATGATTGCAGCCCATGCGGCATCAACAACTGCTTGTGCTTCACTGATCCTGGGAACTGGGGTGTGGTGACGACTGTACTCTTGGTTGCCGTCATAGATCCTCAATTCCACCATCCACTCATCTCGTTCTGGCTTTAGAATGACTTGGTGAGCGAATGAGAGCACGGTATCCAGGCCAATCTCATCTAGCAATGCTCTTAGTTGCTCTGTGGCAACTCCTCCAAGCTGTCCACTACTACAGAACTTCCGAGGCGTGCAGTGCCATGGTCTTCTATCTTCTGGTTCTTCTTGCACCCTGGGTGACGGAGACCTGATGTAGTCTTCCTCTTGCGGTTCCTCGTCGGGCTCATATCCTTCAAGTACCATTGGCTCCTCTTCTGGCTCGGATTATTTTATATCCACCGGCTCTTGAGATGCTGCTGGCTCTTAGGGTGTTGATTGCACCAACTGCTCGCACACCATGTGGACATCCTTCTCATAAGGTTGTTCTTCGTCAGAGTCGCTGAGCACCCTAGTTCCGTACCTCGGCTGGACTTTCGGTACGTCTTCTAGTACGGTTGGCAGTGGGGTCGGGGTCGATCTCCTTGCAAGCCTTCTTGCCAACGGTCCTAGTGGCCTTCCTCTTGGTCAGGTCAGCATCCGTGCTGTGTACCTTATTCTTGTCATCTATGATTTTAGAAGAGTATGTATCAGAAAAATATAAATAGACTTAAGATGCGGAGTACAATGAAATTTTGCAAAACTTTTGGCACATAGTTTTGAAATTAAGATCCTAGACGTCCATTTTATTGTAGGCTCGCATCTTATGGTCAACCTGGCTCTGATACCACTTCTATCACACCCGGTTTTAAGGTTAAAACTAAGTGACCCTTTATGTGTGCCCAGAAATCAAGTTTCACACATAAAATGACTTCATTAGTGGTAAAACAAAACAATGTCTCGAATAAACTAAATTTAACCTATTACAAAAATGACTAAGAGTCTTATAAATTATTACAAACCAAAGCAGCGGAAAACAAAATCAAGCGTCTTAGGCTTCACAGGCAGATGACCGAAGTTGCTCGCCTAGACTTCAGCTCTAGGGTCTTCAATGTTCTCTCAGACTTCTTCTACTGAGCAGCATTTATAAAGGCAAGGTTGAGTACGGAATGTACTCAGCAAGTGTGGAAAGTATGACATGTGACAGTAAACAAGAAAAGGCAGCATAGGTTTATTTTGCATAAAACACATCATAAAGACACATCTTATTAAGCACATATTTACTAAATGAAAGACATCGCGCCTATAAATTAATCATGCCTACACCTTACTTAGCTGTAGCACCAACATAAAAACCCATCACAGTATCCCACTGTGATCACCAACCAAACTATACCAAAATCCCACTAATCATGTGAGGGTCCATGCAATGCTCGTGACCGTGAGCACGGCTGTCATGATAGTTTTAACTCTGCAGAGGTTGTACATAATTTCTCACGAAAAGTGATTTCATCCTCTGTTTCTATGTAGACTAAAGAAATCTCTATCATGCCTGTGCCGTCGCGCTCGCATACTTTCTTTGATGTGAGGGCCAAGAGATCACTTGAAGACTTTTCTATGGCTTCCTCCAGCTTGTACGTGCCCACTGAGGTTTCACCTAATAAGGCACTAACCGTAACCTAGGAAAGGCCCCCTCTTGTGCCAGATGGTTCCCGAGAGTAACCCTCACTTTCTCACACATCTCTCTCCAAGCGGATCCAAGCATAACCTGCTTTCCCCGCTCCATCGGTTGGCACGCACAGAACTAGTCTCCACCACTTACTACGCCAGGCCACGCCCATTCTTGGCTCGTGGCTGTACGGTAACACATGGGTGGTCGCTCCACAAACCATTCCTTAGATTTGAGAAGATAACATACCAAGAAACAGTGCCGGTAACCCCGCACACAGCCCTACACCAACCATATCTCCCAAATCACTAATCTCTAAGTTAATATTAAACAACCCATTAATTCTCGTGAAGCAAGTATGATAATAAATCCATTTAATATCACTCATCCCGATAACAGTAAGCTAAGCATGTAATCTACCCAACAAAAGTTAAACTAGAGCGACAAGGCATAATAAGAAACCTAAGTGAATTTCTAATAATAGGTGCGCATTCAATTTGACACAAGCATGCAATCTATAAAATAGAGATTCTCTAAAATAGGCACAAAATGGTCAAGGACACTTGCCTTGCTGCTCCTGGGAATAGTATTCAACTGCTTCAAACTTCTACTGCAGGAAATCCTCGTATTGCGGGTCCGAAACGAAGTCGCTTAATGCAAGAGAGCACAAACAGTCGATCAAATGCAACAAAACAGACCAAGATCAGTATGATTATGTCAAGAATGCATAGGATATTTTGATACGATCGTTTTGGTATATTACTCGCTGAAATCGGAGTTACGGTTTAAAAGTTATATCATTTATAAGGTTCAGGCACTAATCTATAATTAATAATTAAGTACTGAGGACCTATTTATAATTTACGAATTTATTTAAGGACTAAAATGTAATTTAGAAAAGTTTAGGGGTTTAAATGTAAATTTAAAAAAGTATAGGGGCTTTTCTGCAAAATTGTCATAATTAATTATAATTAAATTAATTATTATTATTATTTAATTAATTATTAACTTTATTTCTCAGACTAATAACATTATTAACTATTTTATTTATTAAGTATCGGATTAATCTGATGTAAATTAAATCAATTTTCTAATTTATTTTAATTAACCGACCTTGCTGACGTCATGACGAGGTCATGCTGACACAATAAATGTTTGATTTATATTTATTCGGAACACATGATTTAATCTGGGCCCTTGATTTCAAATTGAACGGATCCGTTTATTGAGATGAAGTGGCTTAATCTGGTGCGTTGGATTTAGATCCAATGGACGAGGCAATTTTGGTGACGTGGCTTGATCTGGGCCTTCGGATGTGGATCGGGTGGCCGAGGTTTAAAGGCGGGGGTGGATCTAA